>CAUYQV010037891.1:0-31874 GCA_963574575.1 Galagoides demidoff
ATTTTTACGGCTGTGAGGCAAGTGTGGACTGAGATCGGGATTGTGGGTAGAATGGATGAATTGTGGGGTGAAGGGAGTAATTTAGGGATGGATTGAGGCAGAGAGGGAAGGAGGGAAGGAGAGAGTGGAGAAGGGAGGGAGAGAGGGAAGGAGTGAGGCAGAGAGGGAAGGAGAGAGGGGAGAAGGGAGGGAGAGGGAAGGAGAGAGGCATAAGGGAAAGGAGGGAAGGAGAGAGGGTAGAAAGAAGGGAGAGAGGGAAGGAGGGAAGGAGAGGGAGAGAGGGGAGAAAGAAGGGAGAGAGGGAAGGAGAGAGGCAGAGAAGGAAGGAGGGAAGGAGAGAGGGAGAGGGGGAAGGAGTGAGGCAGAGAGGGAAAGAGGGAGGCAGAGAGGGAAGGAGGGAGGCAGAAAAGGAGGGAAAGAGGGAAGAAAGAGAAGATATCCACGTTGTATAAGCCATTGTTGTTGTTATTATTATTTTATTATCATCTGTGTTACATACAATTGAAATTAATCACACCTGGCCATGATGAGCTTGTAAAAATGTCTTCTGAATTTCTACTCTCAGTGTCTCCCTTCCTCTTAACAGGCCAAAAGATGGCACCAAAATAAATGAGAAAAATAACAGTGGAGTATTTTAATAAAGCTTTCTGTTGTTATTTATTTTCTATCAGGTAGTTCAAACCTTCTAGAGCAAATGCTTTCTCTCTCTCCACAACCAATTAAATTGTTTTTAACTTGTGTCTCAGGGTTGATTGATTTTGTGGGTCAGTGGTTCAAAAGTAAAAATGGATCTGCATTATTTTAAATGGTAGTAACCTGAAACAGACTATTACTAAAAATACAGGAACATACGCTACTGAGGACCAGGGATGACCATGGAAGGAATGGATGTCAGCTCTTCAACTATTGTTGCTAAAGGATCAGAGCACCAATCCAAAATGACTGTTCTGGAATAACATAAAATCTGCACAGACAGATGTCCTGGAGTTACACAAGTGTCCTTTCTTAGGGTTTTCAGTAACCTTTTTTGAATAAATAACAGATTCTGTTATAACCAAGGCTTTCTCCAAATGCTACAAGTGTTAGCATTCTGTAAGTATTACCTACCAGGTAACAGATATGTTTAAAAATAGAAAAGTAAACATATATCCTTTTTCTGTTACCTTTAGATATTTGTACCTGGTTTCCTACTTGAAGACAGACAAATTTTCATTTCTAAGATCCTGAAGTGTGGTTTTGAGAAAACTGTCATCTAACAAAAAAGTATCTGGCCAAGAAAACTTTTCTCTTCTGAGTGGGGATAAAAACAACAAAACATAACTTACTTTAAATCTCTACAGATACATACATAAACACTTCTCACAATTACATTCCCCTGGACACTATAACCTGGCCTGATCACAATAACTTACTATATATATTAAATACAAACTGGAATAACAAGTATCTTCATAATTATAAGGAATTCATAACTGTATTTTAAATTCAATAACTTGATATTTATTAAACAATCATTAAGTCATCAGGCCCACGTGGTATTCAAATACTTCAAAGGAGGTTAACAATCAGTAGAATCAATTGAAGTGACTTGCCCTATAATTATAAAGTAATACTTCTACAGAACTGGAAAGGAGCTTGGGAACCTTTTTCCTTCTTTTACCACTATCTAATACTTCTGCATGGCATAAAAGGAAACTCACTGTCTAGGATTAAGACACTATGGTTTCAAGTCAAGCTTGGGGCTATTCTAAGAAGATGACAACCATACCAAATTAGCAGTCATAGTTTTGCAACAGTATTTAAACCAAGAGGCTTGTTTTGTTTAGAAGTAAAATTACTGGTGCCCAGAGAGAAGGTGATGGGTAAATGGTTAGCCGACTATTTATTTTTGACTAACTTCTAACATTCATGGCATTTTAGATTATATATTCAGAAGCAGTGTTAATAGCATGATGAGATCAGTGATTAACAACTCAATGACATGGCAACACATAATATTTGTAAAAGGGGCATCCTAATTTCAGAATGAAAGAACTATCAAGAAAGTGAAAAAATCTAAAAATGAGTTATAATTTCCAGGAATACCTTATTTAAAATACCGGTAAGTAATGGACCTAAAAATTATTATTTTATAAATGATGATCCACTAGACTCTATTTTTCCTACCATAATTATTAAGACCTACCATCTTAGTCCAACTTACATATTTAAAAATATAACGTCTCTCTCAAATGAAACAAAAGTGAGATTCTACTTCAGACTTGCAGCAGAGCTCAGAAATAAACTTTAGTAATACGGATATTCTGGACATTATAATTTTTAATACTGAGATTTGCCATTCATTTATTGAATTATTATCAAATGCCACTTACATGCAGGCATTGTTAGGAGCTAGGAAACAGTAAAAATAATTTTAGATATCCTTAAGCTGAAATTCAAGTAAACATTCTTGAAAAATTGGTAGCAGAGTAGAGGTGGGGCAGAGAGGTACCGGAAACTCGCCATGTGGAAATGTCTTCTAAAAGAATCACTCCATGAAATTTAAAATAGTTTAGCAGATATCTTGCATTTTAACAAAATAATACATAAGCCAGAAATAAAAGTTATTTTTCACATTGCATATAACAGCTGATGTTCTTGAAATTGGTAATCCTGTTGAAAGAGGAGAGAGTTTACGAGTCTTCCTAGAACAGCAGTTCAGTAAGTAAAAAGACAGATACCTCAGGAATCTCAAACAAAAATAAATGAGCTTACAAGCTGGTTTACAAGAACTTGCTATTTCAATAAGGAGGCCCACGAGCACAAGAGACCAAAATGCTCCCTTTTTGGACTGTGATGCGGTAGGTCACAACAAACGAGTTTCCCTTGTCCAAATCAAGGGAGCATCTTAAGATTGGTACTGAGAAGGCAGATACTGATTTCATTTCCTTTGGATATATATCCATCCAGTCATGGGGTTGCTGGATCTTATGGTAGTTCTATTTTTAATTTTTGGAGGAAATTCCATCCTGTTTTGCATAATGGCTTTTCTAACTTAAATTTACATCCACAGCAACAGCACGTAAGGGTTTCCTTTTCCCCAGACCCTTGCCAAGACTTATCCTTGTCATTGTGTCATCCTGTCTTTCTCATATCTTTTGTCCCTTCGCCATCCTAAGGAGCTATCTCACCGTGGTTTTGATCTCCATTTTCCTGATGAATAGTTTTGCTGAGCATTTTTTCTGCATACCTGTTGGTCATTGGTCTGTTTTTTGTTGAGACATGTCTATTAATGTCTTTTGCCCATTTTTAGTCCGATTTTTTACTGATACGGAGTTGAGTTCTTAACTCCTTGTAAAATGTATAATTTGCAAATATTTTCTCCCACTGCATAGGTTGTCTCTTCACTCTGTTGACCGTTTCCTTTGCTGTGTAGAAGCTTTTCAGTTTGATACAGTCTCACGTCTGTTTTTGCTTTTGTTGCCTGTGCTTTTGAGGTCTTCTCCAAAAAAATCCTGGCCTAGGCCAATGTCATGAAGTATTTCTCCTACGCTTTCTTCTAGTAGTTTCATAGGTTCTGGTCTTACCTTTATAGCTTTAATCCATTTTGAGTTAATTTTTGCATATGGTGATACACAGGGGTCCAGTAATCCTACTACTAAGTGTATAATATCCAAAGGAAATGAAATCAGTATGTCAGAGATATTCACACGCCCACAGTTACTGCAGCAATCCTATTAATAGTCAAGACTCAACCTAAGTGTCTAACAACAGGTATGTAGGTTAAGAAAATGCCATATTCATAGTAGTATATACACGGAATATATGTGGTGAATATTATTCAGCTATGTATAAGAATGAAATCCTGTAATTTGTCACAACATGGATGAAGCTGGAGGATAGGCCAGACACAAAAAACAAATACTCCATGTTCTCATTCATATGCAGAATTTAAAAAAGCAGATCTCACAGAAGTAAAGAGTGACTAACTGGGGAGGGTGGCTGCAAGGGGGTGCTGGGGAGAGAATGGTCAATGTCTTTCTTACAATCAGAAGGAATAAGTTCTGGTGTGCTATCTGCAGCAGGGCAACTAGAGCCAACAATAGGGTATTGTACATCTCAGAACAGGTAGGAGATAGGATTTTATATGTTCCTACCACAAAAAAAGAAAAATCTGTAAGGTAAGGAATATGCACATGAGCATGATTTGAACGTTATACAATGTATCCATGTTTGTTACTTTGTATCCCATGAATATGTACCATTACTGTGTCTATTAAATATTTTTTTAAAGTTATGCTTTTCAAGTAGAATATGTAATATTTGCCTTACATTCAAGACACTTGCTTTCCCTTGTAAATAAGTGTTATAAGAATTGCTTCCTGGGAAGGGAAGGAGAGACTTTCAAAACTGCCTCTTACTTGAAAAACAAGACCCCTGAAAGAGCCATGTCTAAATTTTGACCTGTGGGTCTAAATGTTTGCTACAACATCCTCTCCTATTTTTGCCCATAATTTTCAGGCATGGTTAAGAGTCAGAGTAGGTGAAAGCTGGAGGAAAGTAAAAACATACAGCACCTCAATTAATTTTAAAGAGACTTTCTCATCATTCACTTTGTGGATAATATTATAGTAAGTGCGTCTTTCTTGCTAACAGTGACATAAACTCTAGGTTCTAAAAAATGACCATCAATCAGTAAAAGTAATGATGAGCACATGCTTTTAAAAAAAAAAAATATTCACAGGCCAGGCACCATGGCTCATCCTTATAATCCTAGCACTCTTGGAGGCCAGGCGGGCAGATCGCCTGAGCTCATGAGTTTAAGACCAGCTCTGAGCTAGAGTGAGACTCCATCTCTAAAAATAGCCAGGTGTTGTTGCAGGCACCTATAGTCCCAGCTACTCAGGAGGCTGAGGCAAAAGAATTGCTTGAGCCCAGGAGTTTGAGGTTGCTGTGAGCTAGGATGCCACAGCACTCTACTAGGGGTGACAAAGTAAGACTCTGTCTCAAAAAAAAAAAAAAAAATTCACAGGCCTAAACTCATTGTTTTGGCACGATTTGGTCAGACTCACATGTGATTCTAGATTAAAAACTCCTTTCCTAACTTCCAGCTCTGCTCCCTCCCAAGCCCCACCTTAGATTAGTCCATCTGTAACACACTCTCTCTAATAAAATCTTATACCACCTTTTTATAACCTGCAAATTACTAGATCGATAACCCAGAATACTCAAAAGGAAACAGGCTAAATGTCACCCACAACGTTTCTCTCAGTTTCTTTAGTTGTTCATGGATAATAAAATCTGCTGCGGCTTACATGACATCATATACTCCAAGGCCTCCCCCTCAACCAGTCTGTATCTCCACTATACCAATCTTACATGCATGCACTGTTTTGCAATACATTCGTATTCCACATACATTCTTACACTGAATTCTCATAGTAAATAGATACACAAGAATGTGAACTCCACGATGACAGAGGTTTCTGTCTGTTTTGTTCAGTGTTCAACACCTGTACCAGCACATGTCATACACCCAGGACTTTATAAATACTAGTTGACCGAATAAATTAATGAACTATGGGGTATATGGGCAAGTATAATGTCCATTTTTGCTGCAAGAGAAAACTACAGATCAAAGGAGATGAGAGACCTGACCAAGAGCACATGGTAGACTACTGCGTACCTGTCACGAAACACAGGTCCCTTGGCTTCAAATGTAGCATCCTATAAACTACCATTTCTCCCACCCTGGCCATGTGTAAACCTCTTACAATACAAGGGAAATGAGGCCACAAGATAAGCACAGCACATCTTCCTGGAGCAAGAATTATATTAAGTTACTTCACAGCACCAGGACAGAGAGTCTGCTGCCACTCTTCCTTCCCACCTAGCAGTCTCCGTTCCCTACCACCTTCTTTCTCTCTCTCCCTGTTAGCCCATGCAGCCTTAGTCTTCCTTTTCCTTTCAGCAAACAGGGCGATTAACTCATCCTTTTATGGACTAGATCAGCATTCTTTGAACTGGGGCACATGTTCAAAGTGAAGCCAACATTTCCCAAGAAGTTCATCATGACAGCTGTAAGGGAATCAGTTTCCAGATCCCCAACTTCCAAATGCACTCTTGTCTAAAAATTGAATCTGCCTGGGTCAGTGACTGTGATGGTGTCCATCCTGTGATGGTGATGACCATGACCCTGACAGTGATGAAAGTGAAGCTGAAAGTTACCTCCCCTTCACAATGGCCCCTTCACACACTTTACAAACGTAAATGCCTTTTCATTACCTTCCCCAAGTCTTTTAAGATGCATTGCCCCAGGGTACAAAGGAATGAACAGAAATGGTGCTGGCTTGTTAACGGGGTAAAAGTCATCAGTGTTACAGTAACCATGCAAATAATACTGGGAATCAAATGTAGAATTTACTAGAGCTTTTTAAATGATGCAATAATCTAAAATATCAATACTTACAATATGCTGAAAAATTACATCCTTTCCAACTATTTAAATTCAGGACAAAAAATTTTAGCCAATAACTGAAAAATGTGCTTGGAGTATGCAGGTTCACAGAATCTTGTTGGAACTACAGGAGCAAAAAAGTTGGAAGAACAACACTCTAGACCAGGGGTCCTCAAACTTTTTAAACAGGGGGTCAGTTCACTGTTCCTCAGACTGTTGGAGGGCTGGACGGTGGACCTCAGGACAAGTTGGCTGCTAAGCAGGACAGGCAGGGGCAGAAACACACCAGTGGGCCAGATAAATGTCCTAAGCGGGCTGCATGTGGTCTGAGGGCCATAGTTTGAGGACGCCTGCTCTAGATCAAGCCTTCAGAGTCTTTCCAAAAGGAAATAAGAAGGAGAGAGAAAAACAGTTTCCCACAGAACCCCAATTTTGAATGAGAATGGTTGGAGGTGGAACAGCGATTAGTATTCTCTCTGTCCTCTTATTGATCCTAAGCATATTAGTTGAACCTGGTTCTACAGCCAACAATTTACAAGACTGATGATCAATCAGTTTAAATAACTGATCTTAAATGTATTGCTAATTGGGTTAGACTTTGGCTGATATGACACATCTCATCCAATCTCCTGAGGAACATTGCTAGAGCACGTCTCCTTGGGTTGCCCAGAAAGGCTCATGGGGCAATACTCATAAAGAGTCACTAATTTTGTATTTATCTTATCATACAAAGACATATTTCACCACTGGGGATTTCACCGCAGTGCTATTGACTGTATCTATTTAATTGGCATTTTAGGAGTGACATGTACAATACAATGAACTGGAGAGCCATTCATATATTGTATACTTAGTATTTTAACCCAATACTGAAGCGTCATCTCGACAGCCACATCTACATACCCTAAGCCCTAAAACTCTATGTTTTTCCTTCTTTCTCCAATTCTGTAACCTCTCTTCTTTCACCCTGCCCCTTGCCTCTTTTCAGCCACTCCTGTGGGAAGGAACAAGCCATTTGTGTATGATGATGGGAAGAGGCCAGCACTTTATTCCATGTCTACGCCGTTCTAAAAACACTGCCTTCCTGGTACTCCAGCTCCCAGAGACAGTGGAGCTATTTAGAGTAGACCTCAGAACTACTTCAACCCCTCTCCCCTCCCACATGAGGAGGTGACCAAGTTTCAGATAAGAGGTCAGTCTTCAGAGTCAGAAAGTCGGCTGGAAATCCCACCCCACCATTTGCTAAGTCTGAGTTTTCAGCCATTAAATTTCTCTGAATCTCAGGTTCCCAAAGTCCTTAAAATGAGGTTGCTGGGGATTGGAAACAATTCATATCAAGCACCTAGAAACATACCAGCACAGGGTAGCCATGTGATAACCAATTGTTACGAAATGTTTAATGTCCTTTAATGATTGCTTAAAATTAGGCAGTACTTTTCTTTTGGCATAATGTTAACCAGTGGCATGTTTTTTGATGTCTTTCTAGTTTCTTTTAAAACAAGTGATTTGGAAAATGACTACCTTTCATGTCTAAGTATAGAGTAGGCATGTGCATGCAGAAAGTGTACCTGTAGTACTAAAACTGGGGAGAAGACATACACAGGATAGGGGCTACAGACAACTTGAGATTTCACCTACGGCATTCATAAATGTGTCAGTATGTCCCTAACTCTGAACACTGCTGTGAACATGTTTTAAAATAATCACAGAATCTGACTCTTTGAAATCTACCCTGATTAAATTGCTAAGGTAACACTTTCCTTCCAACAAATTAGTAAAAAATTTTAGAAATACTTATTAAGAGTGTGGACACAGTGGAACTCCCACAATGCTCACGCTAGTTGTGCAAATGAGTATAACCTTTAGCTTCTAAAGCGATTTGATAAGGTGCATCAAGGATTTAAAAAGGATTGATCTGCTTGTTCAGCAATGTAGGAATATATTCCAACCAAAACAAACTAATCTATCACAATGTATAACAGCAAAAAGTTAAAGCAACTTAATGTCCACAATAGAGGATAGAATTATATGGTATAGCCATCCCATGGAATATTATGTAGCTATTAAAAACCATATGAACAAAAAAATAAATATTTAAATAAGAGGGGTCTGTTAAATGAAAGTGGTATTTGGCTATGAATCCAAATTTGTATGTGTCACTGTGATTCTCCAGCAGCAATAATAAGAGAAATTTACAGTAGAGAACTGGAATTACATGGAGTGACCAAAATCCATTCCACAGTTTGAAAGGACACAGTGTTAAAACTTACTACCCACGTCCTCGTTTTAAAAAGAAGTGTGGGATGAGTACACTGCTGATTCAGATCCTTTTTATGAATGGCAGGGATAGAAAAGTGGGTAATGAAAGTTATGTCTGAAACTGATATTCAGCCTGTTTATTCAGTTTAATGAAGCTTTTGAGTGACTTTTACACCACATGCACCAGTGCTCTCTGCCTAGGTAACAACTGATGGCAGTATGTGCAGAGATGAGAGGTCAAAAAAAGGGAGGACTCCCAACTTTCCAATATACACATTTTTGGAGCAGGAAATGAAACACAAAGAATACAAACACTCAAACTCAGGTCTGCGGCTGCATATGTAAAGCACAAAACATCCTCCCACCCCCACTCAAAGCAGAAATGCCTTAGTACCCCACCTGTCCGCCCTCTCCTGCATTCAGCAGCTTTTCTCATCTGCACTTCATTACTAGTTTTAAAACTCCTGGTTTATTTCCAATGCCAACCACTACTAACAAGCAAACAAGAAAATCCAGCAGGCCGAGATTATTTTCCAGCTTTCTTGAACTTTCCCGTGTTTATTTTTCACATCACTGCTTCAAAGTTCTAATCTAGCCCCACAGATAAAAAACCAAATAAAAAAAAATTCTTTGGACATTTATACATCTCATGTCACACACCCTTTCACCCCAGAAAACAAGGAGCAACCCAAGTGCCTGTGAGGTGAAATGACATCTTTCTGCTTAGTGCTCTTCTGACTTGGCCTGTGTGGTCACAGCTCTGTCTGCCTGTCTGCCAGCCTGGGCCAGGGTGCTTCCAATTGCCCCACAGCAGGGCTTCGTTCTGAAAACAGTCCAAAATCCCAAGAAGCCAAAGTCCACTGGAGTTATGGTAAAAACAAGAGAAGACCAAATACACCTAAATTACCACCTTACAAGTCACAACTCCCAAACTGAAAGCTGTCTTCTTAGCTGACAGTGTGCACATCTAGTTGTTGTCAGGTGTCACACTGCAGAACGGTGGGGGATGTTTGGTTGGTTTCTGGTGGTCAATTTTAGGAAACACACGCTTCTTAGTTACGAGCTGAGGTTCCAAACGAATATGTTTTGGCGACTTAATTTTTCTTCCAGGCTAGAAATGTGCTAAGCTAATAATCAACCTTAAGCATACCATCACTTCTGCTAAAAACATTTTCTACACTTAGCCCTAAATTACTTTCAGTTGGGTTAAACAAAACAGACAAGCTGTAATAAAAGGTCTCTGAGAAATGTGATCCCTTTCATTGGTCACCCAGGAGCTTTCCCTCTTAAATCTGCGGCGGGGAGGAGGGGGAGTGGAGAAAAAAAGAGGGGGAGGGAGGTTAGGGAGACAAGCACCCCAAATAAGATGCCACCCGGTGCACAATTATTTTCGTAGAAAGTCGCCTAAGATAACTAAGTCTTCAGGGTTTCTCGGGTTGAGTAATTCTTGCAGGCTGGGGGCGGGGGGATCGCTCGCGTCCAAGATGACTATCTGCAGAGGTTTTCCCTATGTTGATTTTTTTAAGGCGTCCTTTTTAATTATACTGCAAGGGCTCTGATTTCCACCTCTCTGGCTGCTGCTGGAGGGGAGATGAGAGCAATGCGCCAGGGCTGCGGCAGCCGCTCGAGCCAACTCCGGCGCTCAGGGGCGGGCAGCCCACTCCCCACCGGTCCCACCCTCCGGGCACACGCGAGCACACCCGCGCCGAGACAGCGGTCCGCGCCCGCCTGCCCCGCGCCCCGGCCGGGACTCACCGTTGTCCAGCCGCGCGATCTGGGGCAGCCGGTAAGTGCTGACCAGCAGGTCGAGCGGCACGGCCACCGAGCTCCACTTCACATCCTTGAGGCTGCAGCCCAGCGAGGGCGCCGGGTCCATCTCCCCCGCCGCCGCCGGCACCACCCGCGCCTCGGCGGCCGCCGCTGCTCGCGCTCGCGGTCCGGGGCGCGCGGGAGGCGCCGGGCAGCTGCGGCCGGGGGGCGCGACGGCTGAGGCAGCCCGAAAGGAGGGGGCCGGCGCCCGGCTCAGCGGCCGCTGCGGGGCATGGCTGGGGGGTCCCGCGTGCCCTCAAGCCCGGAGAGGACTCGGAGCAGCCCCGCGGCTGCGGGCGGCGGCGGCGGCCCGAGTGGCTGTGGCGGCTCCCGCTCCGCCTCCTCCTCTGGCCCCGGGTCTGCAGCTGCGGCGGCCGTCCGCTCGCCTCCTCCTCCCCTTACCCCTCCTTCCCTCCGCCTCGAGCGTGTGAGGAGGAGCCGCGGGTCTGAGAAGCGCCATAGCAGCGCTCCCAGCACTGACTAATCAACAAGGTGCGAGCAACGCCTGCGCAGCTCGGGGAGACACCGCCTCCGCCTCCGCCCCCCGGCGCCGCCTGCTCGGGCCCGCGCTCCGCCTCCGGCCCCCGCCGCTCCCGCCCGCCAGCCTGGCTGGCTCCGCTCGGCGTCCGCTCCCAGGCCCGGCCCTGCCGGCGACCGCGCTCGGCGCGCTCCGCAAGCTTTACCTCTTGCTCCCCCGTCCGACCGCTCCGAGCCCTGCAGCTTAGCCGGCGCCCCGGCGCGCCTCGGCCCCTGCCCTGCCCGGAGCCCTGCCGGAGCCGGAGGATCTTTCCCTGAGTGGTCGTGTCGGGCGCCGTCGCCTCCCACTCCCAGGCAATGGAGTGGCTGATAAGGGTCACTGAAGAGATCTTTGCGGCGCTCCCCTCTTGCTGCCCAGTTGCCAGACTTTAAGGAGATAGGCCAGGAGGGTGCCACCGCCCCCCGTGGCTGGGGAAGGCAGGCGTGGAGCACTTCTTGGTGTTTGCCCCTAACATACAAACTCCAGGGACAAAGCTGGAAGGAAGTTACTCCCGCCAGTTTAAGCTGCACCTTCTAGGCAGGTGAAAAAGGCCAAAGCACCGAGAAGCAGAAAGGTGGTAGATGATCGGTGCCCACAGAAAGGTAGGTGACCATTCTGCTGAGTGCCTTCATCGTGTGAAAAAGTTACTGCGATGGCAGGAGTCGAGGCCACCAACAGCCATAAACGCTCACAGGAAAAGGGAAAACTGGATTACTGGGAGCCTACTGGGGCCACCAATTTTCAACGCACTCACCCCACAACCCTCTCCCACCCCACCCTACCGCTACTCAGTTTTCTTCTAATCTTAAGGGTTGGGATAATTTCCATTTTCTGGATATGTGAACCAAGACATTACCTGGCAAGACTGTGCGACTCATAGACGGCCTTGCTGGGATTCAGACCTACAGCTGGGTTTGCACGGTAACGCCTTGGTTTCTCCCAATACTTAGCACGGCCTGCTCACTGTGGACAGAGCTCAGAATATAATGGTGGATGTCAGAGTCCTGTTTCTTGAGGCACATCCTAACTTGTATACCAGTGCTTTTTAGTTTAACATTATGCTAAACGAGCCGAGGTGAGTGGTTGCAGAGGTGAATGGGTTTCATACCAACTCTATTTTTTCAATACATATTCAATGTTTAGCTCAAGGTAAGGCAGACCATACCTGCGTGGCCCACCCCAAAGGACTGGAAGCATCTCCTGCCTTTTTTTAGTGGGTGGCTTAAAGGGTCTGTACCAATGAATGATCCACGCCATTAGCATTTGGAGAAAAACACAGATTCTTCTACACCCACACCCACCTTCCTGGTTCTCTTTCCTTGAAGCATTATCAGTAATTTTCACAAAATTCATCTGCTGAATGTTTTGACTTTTGTGTCATTCATATTAATTGTTTTTTAAAAGTCTTGACTAAAATAGAAAGTATTTTAGGGGCGGTACCTGTGGCTCAAAGGAGTAGGGCGCCAGCCCCATATGCCAGAGGTGATAGGTTCAAACCCAGCACCCCCCAAAAACTGCAAAAAAAAAAAAAAAAAAAAAGTATTTTAGTATACCTTTTGCTCGGAATCAGAGAGACATAAAGTCTAAGATTTGCTCAAACACAAAAGAGTGTTTCAAAATGATAAAAAGCTATGTGAGAACTAAATCTTTTTAAATAATTAATCATTTCTGGAAATAAAGCTCAGATTCCAAAAATGGCACAGGAAACATCTACTATTGGACAGGGTCAGAGGTCTTTCAACCAGTAAGTAGACCCTAAGTCCTTAAATGGTAGATTGATTTTTTTTTAAACATAACTTTCTGCTACTACAATATCCTCTTTAAAAGCTTGAGGGAATATAAGAAGTAGTTTCCTCCCACCAAAGGACTGGTGACTTATGACCTAAAGACCAGATAAAAAGTAAAAAGATTAATGTAATCAACTTTTTAAAAAATCAATAAAGGACATTAGATCTGCTCTTACTGCTGACTGTGCAGAAGTTTCAGTTCAATCTTGAGTATTAAGGAAAAGAAACTTTAATGAGTTGCAAATTCTTAGTTAAGTTTTATCTCCCAGAGGAACTCATACAGAAAGACTTTATTTGTAAAATGGAAAGCATTAACAGTAAAAAAAAAAAATCAGCCAAGAGAGTAATCTTACAGTCTGACTGGACTGCACTTCCAAATATGTTTGTTGGGCGGATGCAAACCATGTATATACAAGGGTACAAACTAGGTGTGGGTTTTGCAATTTATGAAAAAGGAACATCCAAGGAAAGTTACCTCTAGGGCAAAATTTGATGCATTGGTCCGCCGTCCACTGTTCCTACGGAGTACCTTTATAAACTGAGATTTGTGGAAGGCAGCATATTATAGTGATCAAAAATATCAGCTCCAGAGTCAGACAGCTTGGTTTTGATTAGGGACTCTGCTCCTATTTAGGACCTTAGGTAGGGTGACCAGATTTTAATATCTGTAAGGCGGGACACCATGGCCGGGGCGGAGGAGGGGGGAGCGGGGGGCAGAGCGGGCAGGGGAAGGGGCAGGGCAGGGCCTGACAACAAGGCGAACTTTGATAAGCAGTTCTCGATAATCACTTCTCAGCAATTATTTATTACAGTTTAACATTATGAAATTAACAAAAATAACATAAGACTCATATTCTGGCAAAATAGCCATATGGCGGCTGAAAACCGTATATTCCCTTCTTGTTCTCCAGCCCGTTCGTGCATTCTTTCCAAAAATAGGGACTTTTTTAAAACGCTGCGGGAAGCGGGACAAATTGTTGAAAAGTGGGACTGTCCCGCCAAAATCGGGACGTCTGGTCACCCTAACCTTAGGAAACTTGTTTCCCCCTTTGAAAAATGAGGATAGTAATAGTACTGATCTCATAGGGTTAACATGAGAATTTAATCATTTAATATATGTTAAGCATTTAGAATAGTGCCTGATACATAAAAAGTGCTATAGAATTATTTGCTGTTATTATTATTTTTAAACAGATTCTCACTTTGTCCCCTAAGAGTACAATGGCATCTTAGGTCACAGCAACCTCAAACTCCTGGGCTCAAGTGGTCCTCTTGCCTCAGCCTCCTAAGTAACTGGGACTACAAGTGCCTGCCACAACTCCCCGCTTTTTTTTAGAGATGGGGTCTCACTCTTTCTCAGGCTGTTCTCCACAACACCCAGCTATTTTTTAGAGATGGGGTCTTATTCTTGTTCAGGCTACTAACGAACTTGTGAGCTCAAGCAATCCAACTGCCTCTGCCTCCCGGAGTACTGGGATTACAAGTGTGCCCAGACCTATTTGCTATTATTATTTCAAGAACTATTGGCTTTGAGTAGGGCAAAATGTAGAGAAAAAATAAGAGACAAATGCAAATAATTCGATTAGACTTAGAAAAAAAATCAAGAATGATTAGTTGTTAGAAAAATAACAGATACATTGCATGGGTCATTGGCACACTTCCTGGCTGAAGGACACAAGCACAACTTGGATTTAACCTTACAAAAGCAAATGATATACCCTAATCATGAGTACTCTTATATTAATCTGAAATAAAAAGTTAAAAAATACAAAAAAGGGACAAATAGTTACATCGGCAAGGAGTGAAAGAACACTCCTCAAAGGAGAAACCTAGCTGAGGGACTTCACCCCCCAAATCTAGAGTCTATGCAGGTAGTTTATTCTTCAGCAAATCAGGCAGTAATCCTGACGGCTCTTAATATGCTGAAGAATCTAAGGCTGTTGATAAACCCAAGAGGGAATCAGGCATAGGATGCTACAGGGCTCATGTGACAGACACTTCCCGGCTTCCTACTGTGAGTCTGCTGGCTACACACACATCACTTGATAATTCTCTGCATCATCAGCTTTGCAAGATAAAAATATTGCATGTTGGTTTTTCTCATATCAGGATGTCTTGGGTCGCATCATTAGTTACTGGTCAAGTATGATATCAAAGTTCACAGCCCTCGTGGTTTTCTAGAGCTCCAAAGTTCTTTGGCCTTTCAGTTAATTTCCATGCAATCATCAGAGTTAACTTGAAAGTCACTCTCTGAACAAAGCCTTCCACAGTATCTGCATCCTCCTTGTCCTATGTGTAAAGCGCTTTGCATGGCATCAAATGTTCTTGCCTCTTGGGGCTGGGTCTGCCTACCCCAGCCTCACTTCTACTACCCACTGCCTTCTGACCCTCTCTGATCAGGTAGTAGTGCCTTCTTGTAATTGCCCAAATGTGTTAGTGTATACTTGTATGAGTTATTCTCTCACCTTAGGATGACTTTCTCTTTCTCTCCTGCTGCAAAACTCCCATTCCAAATCCAACTTTATGTATTCCATGAAATGTTGTCTTCTCCTCCAGGGAGACCCCTTTTCTGGTTACTATTGCACCTGCAATACTTTCTTTTAACTATGCTAATTGCACTATAATTTATTTTCTGTTTTTATGTTAGCTTTTCCTACTAGACAACAATTAACTGTGGCCACCTAATGTGTGTTTTATTCACCTTTGTTTCTCCAGCTGCTGTTATCATGCCTAGCACACGGAAAGTGCTCAATTAATGTTTGTTGAATTCAGTAATCAATGGACCGAATCATCTTCTTGCTCTATATTATTTTGTAGGTCACTGCATCTCTTATTTCTAAGCCAAACTATATCCAGCTTTATTAAAGACACTTTTCATAAACAATCATAGTATTTCAGGCAGGACACAGGCAGACAATTGTGTATGTAACAACTCTTAAACCCCCTCCTTCAAAGAACTACAAAAACCAGAAAGACTCCCTAAAACCTAATGGAGTCTATGTTAGAAGGGAGGACTTGGAGCTTAGGAGTGAGGACTGACATTTCACATTTAGCATATTGTTGAACAAGTTTTTACAAACCAATCCTATCTTTCAGCAAATAAAATGAAAATGGAAGAATTTACCCAAAGATCCACAAACTAGAAACAGAACCACTATCCTTTTGATGGACACCGTTTCAGTGACATCTCTGGAAAGTCTGGATTGCCTGATTGACTGGTAACCAATTTTAGAGGGTCAGGTCTCCTGGAGTTAAAGGAGTTAAGTCTGTAGTGACGATGGACAGGGACAAGAAGACATGAATGAATTTTAGTTTTTCTGCACCACAAGGTCTTTGGGCCAAGGTGGCTATGTGGGTCAAGGTCAGGGAATCCCTCCTCCCGGAAGACAGAACTATAAGGGAAAGGGGTTTCCCCATATTAATTCAGCTTTGGAGATATTCTCTTTTAACATAGAATATTTCCTCCCAAAACAACAATAAAGTGTTTTTATGTACTGATAATAGCTTTTTTAAAAAGTAAAACAAAATTCTGCACTTTTATAAAACTTGATAAAAAAATATTTCTAACTGTGTACCAGAGTTATCAAAAATGTGCCTACTTCCTACAACTTTGGCTTTCCGAGCAGGATCCATTTTGGCATCTCCATTTTCTGCAGGGCCGTTCCCATTCTTGCCAGGGTCAACCTTATCCTTTTCCTCTTCGGGCACCTTCTCTTCCTTCTTTGTAGGGGCCATTTTAGGCCTGGGCTCTGGGTTTGGAGGAACACGTTTAGCAGACAACTTCAGACCTTCTCTGTGGTTTGTCCTTTGTCTTGGTTTTATCTCCTTATCATTCTTCAGCCTTTCACTTGGGCATGGTGGTGAGGGCAGGGGAATATAGGCACCAGATATGGGGGTGTCTGCGGGTCTTTCTCCACTCTTCTTTATACTGCCCCAATCTCCCGATTATAAACATGAGCATTCATCAAATCTAGAAATAGTCAAGATTTTTGAGATTCTAATCCCATAGGACAATGTTGCCAATTGGATTGGCCACCCAATTTTTACATTCAGCAATGAAAATATGAATTTCATTGCCATCAAGAACTGTATTCTGTCACTGACCTGGAGATTATGATTCCAGACTAGCAGTTACAACACATTAAAACTGTTAGTATTACTATTTGTCATTGTTTGTTAGGTTATCTGTAGCCTTCTTTTCCAGGACTTTACCTCTCAGAAGGACTTTTTAAATTATCTTTGCATCTCTAACACTTGGTATATAGGGAGCTATATATGCAAGAGTTGTCTGGAAAGTATCCTGCCGTGTACTATGAAAGACAGAGACATTGGCAGGATACTTATCTTTGTGTGTATGTACAGGCATATAGTAAATGGAGATACATATATCCACATAATGAGTGAATATATAGGATATATATATGCACCAGAGATGCACATATATATATGTACCAGAGATGGATACACACACACACACACACACACACACACACATATATATATATATAGTGAGTAGATAAAAGTACCATTAAAAAGCCTGTCTCTCCTGATTCATGGGTGACCAAAAATAATTAAGAAATAAATTTTCGTTTAAAAAAAGCATATCTCCTATAGACACTTTTAAATAGTTCCTAAAAAATATTCAGAAATGTACTTTCTTGGGCAGGCACAGTGAGTGGCTCATACCTGTAATTCTAACCCTCTGGGAGCCCAAGGTGGGAGGATCCCTTTAGCTTAGGAGTTCTAGACTAGTCTGAACAAGAGTAAGAACCTGTCTCTTCAAAAAAGGAAGAAAGGAAGGAAGGAAAGGGATAAGAAAGAAAAGAAAAAAAAATTAGGGGGGTGTGGTGGCATGCACCTGTAGTCCCTGCTATAAGGAGGCTAGAGGCAAAAGGATCACTTGAACCCAGGAGTCTGAGGTTGCTGTGAGCGCTGATGCCACAGCCCTCTAGCCTGAGCAACAGAGTGAGACTCTGTCCCAAAAAAGGAAAAGGAAAAAAGTACATGTTATGACCTTGTACACTCACATAAATATAATAGAAACAAAAGTTTTACAAAATGATGGCTAGGTGCAGTATCTCATACCTGTAATCCCAGCACTCTGGGAGGCCAAGGAGAGTGTGTTGCCTGAGTTCACAGGTTCAATACCAGCCTGAGCCAGAGCAAGACCCAGCCTCTAAAAATAGCCAGGCATTGTGGTGGGCACCTTTAGTCCCAGCTACTTGGGAGGCTGAATTGCTTAAGCCCAAGAGTTCAAGGTTGTTGCAATCTATGACACCACAGCACTCTACCGAGGGCGATAAAGTAAGACTCTGTCTCAAAAAAAAAAAAAGTTTTGTAAAACAGTTTTTATTTTGTATACTTATAATCCCTACCACATCCTGATCTTTTAATCTATTCTTTTATGTTTAATTTTTTTTAGTGCTAGTCATGACCCACTAACTTTATTTCACAACCCATAATGGGTCATAACCTGCAGTTTTAAAATCACCATTTAAAATAATAGTTCCTTTTGTTCATTAAGTATTTACAGTTCATCAGAACAGACGGCATTATGGCTGAAGCTGTAGGAGCATCTAAATTTCAAGAATAATCAGAAATAAAAAGATAAATGATAAAAATTCAAACTTTTCAGTTTTCCCAAATCTTCATATGTGTGTGTGTGTGTATGTGTGTATAACTGCATAGGTCATAAGTTTGGGTTCATGAAGAAGCTAGTGCTTTGTGGATGGTGCTTTTACTTCCTATCAAGCATAAGACCTTGGCTTGAGAAGCTGCCAGTAGGGAGAAGTAGCTTTGGAAATTATGAGCAGGGCTTCCCAAAAGAGTGTTAGTCACAGCTTATCTGTACAATTCTGCAGTTTTAATAAGCCCTTTCTGAAAATTAAGTATAATTATTAATACTATTCATCTTATATAAGTTAATAAATTACTTTTAATAAATTGCTTTTAATACACTTAAAATATTGGTTAAAGAAACAGATTAATTGGCTATATCACTTATGAAATAGATAAGCAAAGGTCTTTCCACCTAGAAGAGTCTATGGTTCATGACATCATTTATTTACTTAATATGACAAAGCATAGGTAGAGAACCTTTCATTTTGTTATAATTAGTGCCAGAATAACAATTAATATTATTAAACATGTATCAGTGCCCCCAATTTTCCCAGAATGTGCATAGTTTTGTTGTTTTGGTGACTTGAAGCTTCAAAGGCAGTTTAGTGTCAGAGGCAGTTACAGATCGCTTCTGTTTTTAAGTCTCTCTCTAGAAAGATAATGAGATTTTAGCTCCCTGCTGACAAATCCTCTAAAGAAAGGCCATCATATATGTTTTCCTAGATTGCACATCTTTGCCCCTCTTTTGTAGTAAGCAGTGAAAAGTGAAAGACAAGGAAGATTGTGGTTATGCTGGATGAGCCTCTCTTCTGGGCCTCTGACTATACTTGTTCAGATGGGGCACAGTTTTCCTCCCTGACCTCTCTTATTATTCAGGTCTTTTGGTCTATGAAGGCTAGAGAATGTCACATTAATTTAATTAGTTTGAATTGCTTAGATAAAAACAAACACACACAAAAAGAATTGCTTAAGGCCAGGAGTCATGGTTCATGCCTGTAGCACTCTGGGAGGCCAAGGTGGGTGGATTGCCTAAGCTGAGGAGTTGGAGACAAGCCTGAGACCCTATCTCTAAAAATATCTGGGCATGTGGCCAGCACCTGTAGCCCCAGCTACTTAGGAGGCTGAGGCGAGAGAATTGCTTGAACCCAAGAATTTGTATGACACCACAGCACTCTACTGAGGCTGACCAAGTAAGACTCTGTCTCAAAAAAAAAAAAAGAATTGCTAAAGATTATACATAATCTTTATGAACTAAAATAACATCTTAAGCCTCTCAGCCAACTGAATGGACCCCCTGTCTTGACTAAGCAGGCCCCACAGTTGCTGTCCAGAAGAAGGGAGGTCAGACATACCTCATCATGGCCCTCTCCCATCTTAGAAATATCCTTAGTAAGTTATTAAAAGGCCTAAGGTTAACAACAGGAAGCTTAAACCATACCTGCAGATCATCTGTCAGTCTCCTTAACAGATCACTTGAGTCTATGTTTGGTGGCTTACTCTGATTAACAGACTTTCTTATCTTAAAACATTCCAAGCCTACAAAGCTTCATTTCTTTAACAATTTATAAATCAAAAAATCTTTAAACCCACACACAACCTGTAATACCCTACTTTGAGATGTCTTGCCTCTTGGGGCCAGCCCAGTGAATGCCTTCCATGATTGATTTATGTCTTTACATGTAATTTCTGTCTTCCTGGTGTGTTAAAACCAAACTATAACCCAACCACAGTGAGCCCACTTTGCTTAAGCTATCTTGGGTGTACCCCTTCAGACTGTGGTCACATACAATTCGTTCAGAATAAACGAATTATTTTAATTAATTATTTTACAGAGTTTGGCTTCTTTTCCATTGATATTTCTCTAGTAGATTTTTTTACTCATTCCCAAACCCATGTCTTAAAGAGTTTGTGACTTTCCCCTACCTCAGAAGCAAATTAAAGATTTTCCCAACATGGTGTTTAAAATGTCCGTTTTATGCAAACATTGTAACCTAATTGTTTGTGCCCAAAATAGAATAGTAAAACTTCTATTTTGTAGCATTTTTAAAATACAGAAAAACATAATGAAGAAAAAATGTGGCCTAAAATACTGTCACCCTGAGTTAACTTTTTATATTTGGTGTATATATGAGTGTTTATCTATTTAATGTAGAACAATCTATAATATAATTTTGTAGTCTAACTTTTTCATTTAATAATATGTTGTAAACATTTTTCCACATATATATATTCCAAAATGTGATTTTAATGAATAGTATCTCATCATATGAATATACTATAATTTATCTAGCTCTTTATGATTTGGCATATAATTTTGGCAAATTTTAAATATGACTTGTTTATGATTTTTCTGTTATTAACAATGCCCTATGATTATTCTTATAGGTAAATATTTGGGCATAGCCATGATTTTTTTTCTTTAATATAAGTTCCTTCCAGAGGAATTGCTGTATGGGAAGGCATGAACATTTTTTCAAGGTTTTTGATATACACTGCCAATCTATTTGACAGAAACATGTGAATTTTCACTTCCACTGCTTGGAAACTGAAGATTCTACATTATTTTTTTCCTTTTGACATAATTAGGCAAAAATATTTTTTAAAATATTTGAACAAGTATTAAAAAGTAATAAAAAGTTGAGTATAACTAGCAATTAGTGTATACGATTCCATGAGTGATCAAGAATAATTTTTTTTTGAGACAGAGTCTCACTTTGTTACCCTCGGTAGAATGCTGGGGCATCATAGCTCAAACTCCTGGACTTAAGCAATTCTCTTGCCTCAGCCTCCCAAATACCTGGGACTACAGGCACCTGCCACAATTGCCAGCTATTTTTAGAAACAAGGTCTCACTCTGGCTCAGGCTGGTCTTGAACTCCTGAGCTCAGGAAATCCACCAGTCTCATTCTCCCAAGTGCTGGGATTACAGTCATGAGCCACTGTGCCCGGCACTGGTCAAGAATATTTAATAATAGACCTATGAACCTGGATTAATTTTTCCTTAATGTAATAAGAACACCTATAAGTAGAACAATAAGAAAAAAATTTGAAGATATTTGGACAGGCCAAATTTAACAAGAAAATTACCAAAAGAAAATAGTGGAATATAGCAAGAGGCCAGGAATGTTGAGAAAGATAAGGAAATATTTAACTATATGATTATGAGGATAATGTTATTTTTTATGCCTCCATTCTAGGCCTACATTTGCATTTCCTCTACAAAATAATCTTGAATTTGTAATTTTTTAATTTTTTTGACTTTATTATTAGCAACAAGTAAATGCCTTTAATTTTTTCTTTTTTTTGCATTCTCAACACTATGTCTAAATGAAAGATAAACATGCCTATCAGGAAATAGCTAAATTAAGTTGATCTATCCTCACAATCGCACTACATTTAGATAAGCATGGGGAGCACTGACTTCCACTTTGCTCTAAACCATTCAAGCTAAAGTGGTGTCAGATGGTACCATTAGAATGATTATGCAAACTCTCTCCTCTTAGAAATTCTGACTCTAAATTCATGAGCAATATCTCTGCTTTCCCAACCAAACTCCCATCCAAATTCTATTTTAAAATAAAAAATACATTTAACACTGTTTTTATATCTCAGATGATTAAAATACCTTTATTTTTTCACTATTTCATTTGTTAAAAAAAACTTAAAGTCTACTATTTTCCAAATATTTTATGATTATATTACCACATAGTTTAGAGTCACCCTTGAACTTGGAACCATTTTCCAAAGACTGAAGTCATTTGTTGCCTTTTTTTTTATTTTTTGAGACAAGTTTCACTATGTCACCCTTGGTAGAATGCTGTCATGTCACAGCTCACAGCAACCTCAAACTCCTGGGCTTAAGTGATTCTTTTGCCTCAGCCTCCCAAGTAGCTGGGACTACAGGTGCCCGCCACAATGCATGGCTATTTTTTTGTTGTTGTTATTGTTGTTGTTTAACAGGCCCTGGCCAGGTTCAAACCCACCCGCCCCAGTGCATAGAGCAGTAGAAGATCTGAGAAAGGATAGTCAGAGAAATTGGAATGGAATTATAATTTTTATCCTTTCCTTGTCCCATACAAGTTTCTTCTCTACACCTTGGATAATTCTCCAAATCTCATATTTAACTGCCTACATGAAAATGTGTCTTGGTCAGAATCAGTTTTGTCCTTCTCTAAAGTATTTTGGGTTATAACAAAATATTATTAAATATAACAATTTTTAACATACTGTGGTTATCATGGTTAACTGTGTACATTTCTTAATCTTGTTAAAGAAAATTTCTCAATGGAACTATCAAGAACTATGAAGGTATGAGATATCACCAACTAGGAAGCTGACAAATTAACCTGCCACACTTTTATGGATGCTGGCAGGAAACAAGAAACTCCTGGATCAGAGACAAAGGATCGATTACTCTTGGCATAGCAGGCAGCATGGACTTCACGCTCCCATCAGTCTTCTTTGTCCCCCACATCCCAGGGGTGACTCGAAGTCGCTCAGATAGACGCTGCTTACCCAGGGGCTGTGTTATAACTAGGAACCCCTGAGACTAGGGAACCAAATATTTTATCAAGGAAACCTGACCTACCAATTCCTTCAGAGATAGACATTATCTTTTAATAGACAGTACAGAAACAGCCTTTGCCCTTTGCTGCAAAGGCAGACATTATTTCTACATTCTAGTGCTATTCACTATACAATGATGATCCAAAACAAAAGCTATCCTAAGATGTTCAGAAACACTAGAGGCCCATGGAGATTGTCTCCCAATAGACCCACAAAAAGTCTTGTAAATTTTTACATACCCCTTTATCTCCCCAGTTAAGGCCTTAAATATAAGAGTTGATAATATAATATATAGTTGTTGAAATAATGATTTGGAAATAACATCAGCATCAGAGATAGTTTAGAAGATGTTTCCCTAGAGTTATTTATAGTAGGCAGTATGAAAGTTACTGTGAACTTTTGGGACAGGCTGTTTAGAAAAATGATTCAATCATGATTATAACTTCCTTGAGAATAACAATGAGTATTAATCCCTTTTGTTTCCTATAGACTAAAACAGAGCCTAAAACATAATAATTAATCAATAAAGATTTGCTAAATAAACCAGAACACGTGAAGAAGCAAAGAGACATCTGAATAATACAGAATTATTGAAGTAAGTTGTTTTTCTCTTTTTTAGCACTTCTGATCTTCTTTGGTAAAAGCATCTGAAGAAATGACAATAAAAACATCAATTCCTGCTAAATGCTAGTAATTTGGTGAATTATTCCTACAGAAAGTACCTTTTATTAAAATCAAGAGCAGACTAGATGTCAATAATGTGATGAAAATGGGCTTTCTCATACCTTGTTGGTAGAAATGTAAATGGGTATTATCTTTATATATGCTTTGGATATTTTAAATGAGGCTTTAAATGCCTACTCAGCAATTCAATTTTGGAGAAACTGCCCTAAATAAATTAACCTAACCTATGGAAAGAAGTTTTACGCACAAATACATTAAATCCAGAAGTGTATTTATAATAGCATAAATTTTAAGATTCCTCTCGAACTTAAGAAGGAATTCTACCATGACATTGTAAATCACTGCATTGACCATTATTGCCAAGTTTTCTTCCTCAAAAGAATAAATTATCACTATTCCTAGACAATTTAAATATTGTTACCCTGTGTCTATCCAGGGTCTCTTCCATTTCATTTAATTTAGATTATATGATTCATACCTGTCTATAAGGAAAGGTAATAAAGTTTTTAATTTCTTTTCATTTTTATTTGGGGATTGATCTTTTAGTACAATAATAGCCAGATGAAAGGAATCAGACTCTCTGGGAGAATGCATAGTCAATATTATAATACTTTACATTTCTAATCATAAGCAAAGGTATTAACTTCAAAATTGTTCCAGGGTCTAGGAAGTTGCTTTTTAAGTTTTATTTTAATATAGAATCATCTGATACTGTTTGTACTTACAAATAATAATTACCGAAAGATATGGAGGAAGTCCAGTGGTATCCTATCAATTTATATCTTATTATTTTGGTCCAAAAATTCAGGAGGTCAGATCAAAACAAAAGGTGGAAGGCAGATGACAAGAATACTTACCTGTCAAATAAACCAAGTATATATGTAAAAATATAACATCTGAAATCCACTTGGTGCTTTCAGAATTTGGTTAAATTAAGTATTGCCACTGGGTTTGTGCAATGTCAAAAACCAAATCCTACATCTGGAGAAAAGATGACAGCAATTAAATAAAGCATTTGATCCTTTCTTGTCTGTCATAATTCCACCAGGAAGAAAGGGTTAATAAAATTATTTTTATTAGTACGTCTCTTTGATGCCAGGACATATATCAGCATATTTAGTTACTTTTATTCGAAGTAAGAATTATTGGGTCTCATTGACAAAGGTGAGATTTATTATTACCTTTGATTTTTCAGGAAAAATCCTGAAACCCCTCAGTAAACAGTTTGTATCACCTTTCTCAGTTTTTTGGGTTTTTTTTTTTCCTAGTTTTTGGCTGGGACTGAGTTTGAACCCATCATGTCTGGTGTATAGGGCTGGCACCCTACTCCTTTGAGCCACAGGCTCTGCCCTCACCCTTCTCAGTATTAAAGAAGATCATAGAAGCCCCTGGTCAGCCAAATGCATTTTTCTGCTTTCTTTACATTTCCATGATCAAAGTATAAAATGAGACATTGACAGAGAGAATAAGGTTTCTTTCTTCCGAGATAATCCATCCCAGGCTCCCCAGGATGAAAAAGTCCTATTACTTTTCTGACCAAAGTGATAGAAAAGAGAAAAGACAGGGTAGAAAGTGACAGAAGATCTGAAAGTGGGAAAATGGAAAGGGAAGGTCAAGATGGAACAAAGGAGGTGGGGAGCTACCAAATGCCTGAGGAAAAAGACTATTGGAAAAGCCCACGCTATAGAAATGGGAAGAGCTGTGTTACTGAGGGTTACCAGGACAGTAAAGGATGCGTAGAAAACGTCAACAGAAAACAATGAGCAAGTGGGGTTTGTGGGACCAGGGAAGGGAGGAAAAGAGGGGAGGAAGAGACATCTTACGAGAAAAGCAAATATATGCCAATAAGTTTGGTTTTCTTTTCATGAAATGAAAGTGGATATAGAAATGCAAAATTTTTCTGTCCTGAGATATCCATTATTGGGTTCTGAGACCCCCCCCAACCAAACTGATTTTGATTATCTGTAATATGCATCAGCAGGAATATTGATTCACACATAAATTGTTGGCTAAATAAGCCAACAAATGTTCCATTTTAATTACCCAAGTTCACACATATTACATTTTCCTCTTGGTATCACATGGAAACTTTTTTTTTTTTTTAATAGGGACTGTCTCACTTTGTTGCCCTTGGTAGAGTGCCATGGCATTATAGCTCACAGCAACCTCAAACTCTTGGGCTCAAGCAATTCTCTTGCCTCAGCCTCCCTAGTAGCTGGGACTACAGGCATCTGCCACAATACCCAGCTATTTTTTGTTGTTATTGATTTTATTTAGCAGGCCAGGGCCAGGTTCGAACCCACCTGTCCCAGTGCATGTGGCTGGCACCCTAACCACTGAGCTACAGGCACACAGCCACATGGAAACTTTTATTGGTCCAACAACATAGGCTACATTATGTACCATCTGACAATGGGAAGAAAGATTGGATTAGCATTTCATTATGAAACATTAAGAGTTTACCAGATTACTGTAAGAGTTATCTTAAAAATTGTGAGTTATGAATTTGTTAGGTATTGCTTTCAGAAAATCAATTTTTGGTTTGATTGAGCTACTTTTTATTTTCTATTTTATTAATTTCTGATACTCTTTTTTACCTTTTACTCTCTGCAAGTTTACTCTGTTATTTAACTTCTGAGTTGAATTCTTGTTTATTTTCAACCTGCCTCCTCCTTTTTCTCCTCTTCTTCCTCCTCCTCCTTCTTTTAAATGAATACATAGATAGGTTCTAAATTTCAATTTAAGATCCACTTTGGTTTCACCCCACATTGATATATCAAAATATGTTGATGTAACCTAATTGTCATTTGGTTCTAAATACAATAGAACCTCTGTAAATTGATCATGCAAGGGACTGTAACAAACTGGTCAACATATGGAGGTGGCCAATGTAAGGAACTAGGCCAACTATACGGATGTGTACACGTGGTACATGTCTGGTCTATGAAAATTAGGTCAACTTTGTAGGGAGGTGGTCAGCTATGGAGGTTCTACTATAGTTTATAATTCTGAGTCCCTCTTTAACTGATGTGTTACAAGGAATGTATTAAAAATTTCTAAACATCTTGAGTTCTTTCCAATTCCCTGGAGCCAAAAATCTACCTATAACTTATGATTCCCCCCAAACTTAACTAGTAATAGCCTACTGTTGACCAGAAGGCCTAACTGATTACCTAAGCAGTTGACTAACACATATTTTTTATGCTGTATGTATTAGATGTTGTATTCTTACAACAAAGTAAGCTAGAGAAAGAAAATATTAAGAAAATAAAGTTCGTTTACTCCTCATTAAGTGGAAGGTCTTTATCCTCATTATCTTCATGTTGAATAGGCTGAGGAGGAGGAAGAAGAGGGTTTGTTTTGTTTCAGGGATGGCAGAGGCAGAGGAAAATCTGCCTGTGAGGAGCACCTGTGCCTTCTGGGTCCACTGGATGGATTTCTAATTGTTGCTTTGTAGTCAAGAAATAGAGTAAGTAGATAATCCTTTAAAAATGTGTTAGACTTCTTTGTGACTAATTTGTGATTAATTTATGTAAATATTTTATGTTTACTTGAAAATGTACATATTTCTTTGCTCACTGCAGAGTGTTATGTCCATCCATTCTTACCAGCTTATTAATTTTACTGTTGAAATACTCTCCATCCTACTCACTTGTTTTAATTTGCTGGCTTGATACGTCTGTTTCTCATGGAGATTTGTTAAAACTGCCTACAATGATTTGGAATTGTAAATTTCTACTGGTAACAGCCTTCCTTTTGGTTTGGTTTTGTCATTAGGCTCATAAAAGTTTATGACTGTCATATCCTTTGGGTGATTTTTTTCCTGTTACTATTATGTTACCCATCTTTATTTGCATTACATATTGATACCAGCCTTCTTTGAGTGGTGTTTGCCTAATATTTCTTCCCCATTATTTTTTCTTATGTATCTCTGTGCTATTATGTTTTAGGAGTATGTCTTAAAAACAATATATGTATAGGTGGATTTTCAAAAAATACAATCTGGTCTGAGAAACAGGAGTGCCGTTTTATTGTAGAGTGCCAGGTCTACTTAAGTCACTGCAATCTATCTATTGCCTTAATCTCCTTTGTCTGTTTCTTATAAAATTTCTTAGTGAGAAATACAAGATGCTTCTGTCCAACAGTTCCAAGCAAACAGACACTTAAGTTTACACAGTAGCATGTCAAGATGCCCAAAGCAGGCAGTAAATCTAAGACTTAGTTTGGTTTGCTTCTGTGCCTACAGAAATTAGGAGAAAAATGATTCTGCAGGTACACTTAAAGAAATATTTAATAAATTCTATGTTGCTTTATGTTATTTTCCCCTTAGGCTTTCATAGAATACAAATCTTGAGAAGGAGTTTTGCCATAATCCATGCAGTTAAATGTTTCATACCCTCAATAAAGTCTTTTTTTGTTTGTTTGTTTGTAAGACAGAGTCTCACTTTGTTGCCCTCATAGAGTGCCATGGTGTCAGAGCTCACAGCAACCTCAAACTCTTGGGCTCCTGCCTCAGCCTCCCAAATAGCTGGGACTATAGGTGCCCACCACAAAGCCTGGCTATTTTTAGAGACACGGTCTCACTGACTCTTGCTGAGGCTGCTCTTGAACCTGTGAGGTCAGGCAGTCCACCTGCCTCTGCCTCCCAAGTGCTGGGATTATAGGCATGAGCCACGGTGCCTGGCCCTCCTTACTAAACTCTTCAAAGGCAGATGTGTCTTGCTCATGTTTGTATATCTAGTACATACAATTGAAGTTCAAAAGTTGACCTGAACTAAAATTTTAATTTTGTGGAGGGAGAAAGGGGGGAAAAAAAAAGAAATTTATGAAGAGATTTAATCAAGATCATGGTGCTAGATAGAGTTCCTATTATACTTTATTACTGACCTAATTAATGGTCTCAATGACCATTTTTTATAATTATGCACAAGTATACTAGTAATGATTTTCAAAAGAATAAATGATAGAAAATTTCAGAATAAAAATGTAAAGTACTCCCCTGTATAAATCACTACACTCTTTGAAGGAAGGATCATGTCTTTGCCCTACTATGTTGTTATAGCACCTGGAACAGAGTAGGCTTTCAAGAAATGTTTGAACGGATGGATATCATATAAATCTCTACTATATAATCTTGCCTGCATTAGCAAGGTTTTGAATTCTTATCGTTTTCTCCTTACATCCCAATAAACACAGGTTAAAACTCTTCCATTTCTGCAAAAGATTTCTGACATCCCAAACAAAGAATCAACCTCTCCTTTCTTAGTGTTTCCGCTGTGTTCATTCTGTTAAGTAGCACTTTTACATCACATTGCAGATACCTTTGCACACATCTCTTCCCATTCTATCTTCTGGGGGATTGTGTTTTAGTAATTTTTAAAATCCGTTTGCACACAATTATAAAAGGGACTTTACCTAACAAATGCAATCAGTGTAACCTGGTTTCTTGTACCTTCAATGAATCCTCAACAATAAAAAAAAAAAAAATCTGTTTGCAGTTGCAAAGACTATGCTTTCTTGAATTGGATTTTTATGAAGTAAAAATTAAGTGCCAATATTTGTTGAGCATCTACTATTTAGACCCTTTTCAAGGAAATTTAAAGAAGTTTTCCTCTTTGTTTCTCATAGTAATCCTATGAAGTAAATATTATTAATCCCTTTTAATGTATGAGAAAATTAAGGTAAGAGATGGTAAGCTAGTCATCCTAAGCCAAGCATATGTGAAGGTGGGACTAACCATGGTTTTTCTTTGCCTGACCATGCTAGGTACAGCTGACTCCCAGAACCAAACTAAGCTTCTAAAAAAGACCACACATGTTTTAATTCATCCATCTACAGCCTCTGAAAGCATGTCAGATAGAAAATAGGATATAACTTCGTTGACATTGGAGTGTCTTTTAGGTTCATACAATTTACCTCAGCATATCCAACATTGTTTTTAATTGAATCGTGTTCATCACTAGGAAAGAGTGTTCTTCCTAGGATCCAATACCTGGAAAGCAGGGATTATACTAAATTAAGCCTACTTATACTAAATGATCATCAAATAAGTTGCTCAGAGCATTTTTAATGTGGTACTTGAGCTATAAATCTACTTTCTAGATGCTTATAATCTATGAAAGAACTTAAGGCACATTTAAGGCTGATAATAAACACTAGTGTACACAATGGTGATAAGGAAAACTGTAGTTTTTGGCTTTGCAGTCATATACTTCTGCACTTCAATGTTTATTCTAATTCCTTACTAGCCAAATACCTTGGACAGGTTATTTAATTTCACCAGGCCAAAATTTTTTCAGCTGTAAAACAGAGATGAAGATACCTTCCTTGTGGGTTAAATAATATCATGCCCTCTTAAAAATGGTAGTCATTATTGTGATTATTACTCCCAGAAAAACACGTTTTCCAAAACCAGTGAGTAGGTTAGATTTCTCTATATGGGTTAAATGTCTCTGCTTATACCTCTTCCTTTAATGCTACTTATTGTTCTTAGGGCTACTGCCAAAGCAACACAGAGACAAATGGGTGGAGAAGTTCCCCAGGCGCAGGTTAATGCCCCCGACAGAGATTAAAGAGGACACGAATGTCATTTCCTTCTATTCCTGTGCAGCAGTTTATGGGGGCATTAGGGTAGGATGTGAGATAAATTTTATACAGATACTGTCCATTAAATATGCATGGTATTATACCCCATCCAGAATTATAGCAACATCAATTATGGTCATTACCTGTCAGTCACTTCGTTGTTGGTAATGAAGTCTATACATGGTGTTCTCCCTGTAAACAACCTCAGAAGGATTGTGATGATCTATTAGAGGTTTTCTGTATCCTTCCCTTGCCCCCTTCTGATCCTTTTAGGCTCTTACGAGCAAACCGTTGATCATAACTAAAAGCAGCTAAGTGCTTGCTTTCTTGGTGCTTAGCAGTTTCTCTGGAAGTCAACAGACTATAATGTAGCTCTTAATACAGACTCAAGCCAAATTTAGTCTGTGGAGGAAAAGAGCATGATATACAGTTAAGGAAACATGGCCTTTCAAGAAGACTAATGAAGACAAACATTTTCAAGGTAACCTTTAAGCCACATGGCTGTAAATGTTTTCCTTTACAAATTTCCTTTACAAATTACCTCTGAACTTTTAGTCCTATAGGAAAAAGTACCGAGAGAAATTAAATGAGCTAGTTGCTTAAATGCCAGGGAGAGAAAATTTTAAGTTATACACACTGGGTATCAGCTTGTAAGATGATAGAAAAGTTCTTCTAAATTCTAGAATAAATAGTACAAGTACATCCTGAATTGTCCCCCTCTCTGCTCACTGTAGAAAAATGGTTCCTTCAGGAGAGAGGGCCCCTGTCTTTTGTGGGTTTCCTGCTAAAAAGGAGCTGTTTGGGTACTTTTCTTGCTTTTTATCTTGATGATCATTCATTTTGACATCATAGGAACCATTGATGGTTGGGCTAAGTTCTAAATAGACTCCTTGGATCCCAGTCAACTGCTTTTCCTCTTGCCACCTGGTAAACTGGTATTGTTCGTTTTGCAAATAGTTTGACTGTGGGGCATAGAATTATACAGGTAGGAACCCTAACATTTCACACTACTACTAATATTTTCGAAGTAAATATTAGGTAACTGATTTGTCTTATCAATAATATCTATTAGGAAAAGAAAAATTACAGTTGTAAGTCCTCACTTGATGAGTTAGTTTTACTCTCAAAAATATTTGAAAATTGTTTGTTTAGAACTTACATTGTCCCATTGAAATGATAAGTGGTTAATATCTTTGGCCCACAGTATATCCAATGGATATGTAACCTGCTGCTTCTGGGGTTCACTGCATTTGGGTACAGTCTGCAACTTAGCCTGCAACTCCTGTATTTGCTCTTGCCTTACCTGCTGAGACAGGATATTTAGCTTCTCAAAAATTATTTCTGGAAATCCTCAAGGGAATTTTTTTCAAAAATGTGCCCATGAGGCTCGGCGCCTATGGCTCAATCAGCTAGGGCGCCAGCCACATACACCTAAGGTGGCGGGTTCGAATCCCCAGCCCGGGCCTGCCAACAACAATGATGGCTGCAACCAAAAAATGGCCAGGTGTTGTGGCGGGCGCCTGTGGTCCCAGCTACTTGGGAGGCGGAGGCAGGAGACTCGCTTGAGCCCAGGAGTTGGAGGTTGCTATGAGCTGTGATGCCATGGCACTCT
>CAUYQV010037893.1:0-25890 GCA_963574575.1 Galagoides demidoff
TGTTTGGTTTAAGCTCAGGTGAAGGCCCCGTGGATGGTGGAATGGTATTGAGGGATGTGCTGAATGGAGTAATGGGATGTGTTAGACTCTGAGTTCTTTCATTCATTTCCTTCAACAGATAATGACTGATCGTTGCCATGATTGAGGCACTGATCTAGCAGAGAACAGAATGGTCCAAGTCCCTGCCTTCACAGAGCTCCTGTGCTACGTGGAGAAACCAATAGGCAGGCCCCCAGTGAAGACTCAGTAGAGACGACTGTTCCAGGAGACAGCACCCAGGTGGGGGGTGTGGGGGGAAGGAAGGGGAGTGGGGCTGTTAGGGAAGACTGCTAGTTAATAGGGAAGGAGGGTGAGGCCAGAAGAAAGGGCATCCCGTGTCTGGTGCACTTGAGGAAGAGCAGGGAGCAGCAGGCGGTGTCGGGGTTGACACCAGAAAGTAGCAGGAGGGCAGAGACTGTTGTGAGAACTGTGACATTTACTCAGAGTGGGAAGTCACTGGAGGGTGTTGAGACAGGAATGAGCTGTGCAGGCCGTTTTGAAGGGATTCTGTGTCAGCTATTGCTGGTGGCTCAGGAAAGCAGTGGTGTATTATTTGTCCCTGGCCTGTGGGTTGTGGGTAGTTGCCTGTTGGTTTTGCCTGACCTAACTCATGTGGTTGCATCAGCTGAAGGACTGGATTAGGGCTGGACTCTGTGAGAACTGCCAGGATGCCTGGCCCTCCCTGTCCACACCAGGCTACCCTGGGCTGGGCTCCCTTCTGTGATGATGGCAGCTCCCAGGGAGCACACATTTTAAGGCTTCTCTTTGCCTCTTGCGTGCTCAGTCACATTGCCAAGCCAGGAGTCTGCATGGGACTCACGCAGGTGCAGCGCCCAGAAGGCCATTAGTGTCACAGCTAACCCTCTGGCTTCCTTCTCCAAGCCAGATGGGGGAGCAGGAACAGCAGAGAAAGGGGACCCAATTAAGAGGCTATCGTAGTAATCCATGTAAAAAACAGTGGTTGCCCAGTGCAGGGTGATAGCTGTAGAATGAGAAGAAATGATCCAATTATGATTATACTTTGAAGGTGGAACCTAAAGCATTTATTAACGGATGGTGCATTAGATGTGAGAGAAGAGGGGAATTAGGGATGTTTTCAAGGCAACTGTCTCTAACAACCCCAGGTCGGAGTTGCTATACACTCAGAAGGAAAGACTTTGTGGGCAGGTTAGGTTGTAAAGGAGGAGTTCTACCAGGAACCTGCCAGCTCTGCGGTAACTGGGAGACATCAGCTGGCTACACTATCAAGCATTTGGGAGATGAGTCTTGAATTGAGAAGCAAATATGGGAATTGTCAGCCTACGGATGGTGCTTAAAACTCTGAGTGTGGATGAGGGAGCCAAGGCAGTGAGTGAGAAAGAGCAGGAAGGAGGTGAGACCTAGGGTATTCGGGCATCCAGAGGTCAGGCCGGTGAGGAGGAACCTGCCCAGCAGGCTGAGTGTGATGCGTCAGACCTCACGGCAGACCCCTGGAGAAAGTGTTTTAAGAAGGGAGGAGTGAATGGCATATGCCAAGCTGCCAATAGGAGAGCTGAGCACTCAGTGCTCATGAGGCTGAACCGTGTAGAGGTTCCTGGCCCCTTGGCAAGAGCAGTTTGGATTGAGTAGACGCTGAGAGACATGGAGAGAACAGCAGGAGAGTGATTCCAGCTCTACCGGCCATGAAGTGTACGCACCCTGAGCGTGTGCCCGGTTTCATGCATCTCTGTTTCCTCATGTGTTAAATGTTGATTAATGACAGTAGCTACTTCACATGTGATAGATGAGTGAGGTGATCCTTTTGGAATAAGTAGCACAATGCTTGGCATCCAGTTAGCACTCAATGAGGTTAGCGATTAGCATCGGTGATGTATGCCCGGAACAAGTTTGACTGATTGATTCACTCTTCACTGGGAGGGGCATTAATTGCAGAAATGGGGTAAGAGGGGGAGATCCCATGTTTAGAGACCCTTAGAAAGGAAATGGACATCTAACCCACTGCAGGGGCTTATTAATGCCCTGATTAATGGCAGGAGACCCAATGACTACAGCTCTTGGTGATCTGGCTTTAGGAAGATGAGGCTGGAAACTTGAGTCTACTATTTAATTGATACATGTTTTTCAGATTTTAGTGTGTGCTTCTTGTTGGTGTGCTAATAGCAGCTTTTTTGAGATATAAGTCACATGCCATATGACTCATCCATTTAAAGTCTACGGTTCAATGATTTTTAGTACATTCGTGGAATCGTGCAATCATCATCACAGTTAATTTTAGAACATTTTCATTGCCCTGAAAAGAAACCCCCCACCCATTAGCAGTGACTCATCAGTTCCCAACAACCCCCATGCTTAGGGAACCACTAATCTACTTTCTGTCGCTATAGATTTTTTTTGCATTTTGGGAGCATTTCTTCCACATGTGCACTTAAGTGTTCCAGTTTAGTATTGAGGGAACGAGGTGTTTGTTTTTCCATTCTTGGGAGACTTCACTTACTTACTTAACCCCTCTAAGTCTAGACTTTATCATCTGTAACGTGGGTATATTATACTATTGTATGATAGTATTCACCCTCTGTGAAATCACTCTTGTGGCCAGCATGAAACCAGCCCTAGTTAAATATCAACTGGGACGATGATGATACTGATGAGGATCTGGTTGACATTTACACATCTTTTCTTTCCATCAACAATTGTGGGGGAAAAGGAATTGCTGGTAATTCATTACGGAAAGTGAAAAGTATTGAATCTCTGTCTTCTGCAGGGCTGTGCCTGGGGCCTGTGCGATAAGGGCATCTCTGATGAGGATGATAGACAAATATTTTCCTGGGCCTACAGGGTAGTTTTGAAGCTTCTGGAAATGAAGCTTCAAAACCTCAGTCACAATTTTATGCTTTCGAGTGAATTGTGCAGGACAAGGCCAAGGCAAGTTGGCAGCCTCAGATAACCTGCTTTGCTGTCCATTTGGTTAAATTTATTTTCTGCCTAAATAGAAATCTTCAATTTTTATATGTTTTAGCCTAGGAGAGTAATACATTTAGCATCAAGAAGAACATTTATTTGCAGGAGTGCCCTGGGCTTGCTGACTTTGCAGAATGGCAAAAAAGTGGAACATTGTTACTGTTTCTATTGGCCGGACTGTTGATTTTCCTAATGCGAAAAAGACCCCACCTGCCTTTCACTGTTTGTTCACGCACTTCTATGCGGCTTCCACTTCCTCTTCTTCATTCTCCGTCCCTCGGATCTAACAGGGCTTCATTAGCCACACATAATGTGCATGTCAAGCCTCTCCGTCTCTTAAGCATTTTATGCATGTATTTCACGGCAGATCCTGATTGTAAATTGGCTGTAGAAACCTCATTGACTGCCTGTCTGTGACATTTCTGATGGATGGTCCCTATTTATACAGAAGCACACAGCGTGTGCAAACTTACCCGGCTCCACGCCATGCTTAATGGATCGGAAGGAGAGAACCAGCAGTCCCACTGTGAAGAGAATCATCCGCTTCCTTTCTGAGCAGCAGTCAGAAAAGTCCAGTGTGGAGCTCAGGCTGTGCGAGTCTTACTCAGCTGGCTCAAGTCCTGGTGCCTCCGCAAAGCCTTCCTGAGTTTCCAGAGAACAACTCTGCCCTGGAGACAGCACTGGGATGGCAGGGTTAAGGGTATGGCCACTGGAGTAGAGCCACAGACCCACCTGGGTTGTTTGGAGGTGTGTGTCTGTTAACGTCCTCATCCAAAGGGATGGAGATGACTTATTTTGTGGGGTGTCTTGGTCCCTTTGGCCTGCTAGAACAAAATACCATGAATCAAGTAGCTTACAAATAACAGTGATTTATTTCTCACAGTTCGGGACATTGGGAAGTCCAAGATCAAGGTGCCAACAGATTCAGTGTCTGAATGAGGGTCCCCTTCCTAGTTTGTTGATATCACCTTTTTACTGTGTCCTCAATGCAGAGGGGACTAGTGACTTCTGGGGCCTCTTTTATAAGGGGTCTAATCCCATTCACCAGGCAATGAGCTCTCATGACCTAATCACCTCCCAACAGCACCACCTACTAATGCCCTAATGCCATCACATTGGTGATTAGGCTCTCACACATAAATTTTGTGCAGGAGACAAACATTCAAACAATAACAGGAGTTTTTGGCAGGACTGTTCACATGTCCCACCACAGTGCAGTGGACGAAATTTATGTCACCTGATTGTCCACCCTCTGGCTCTCTTGGTCCCATCACATCTTTGAGTTTGTAGACACTCAGAACCTTGTCAGAGTTTGAGTGTGCATGTGTTTGCTTCCATGCATTTGGAATAAGGAGGGACTTAGTAGTAGTAATAAGAAACTGGGTACCTTTTTCCTTCCCAGCTCCCATTATTGCCAAGGAATAGAATTCCTTCACCTCCCATTACGGGGCAAGAGAAGAAGACAGCTGCATGCCACTTTCTGGGGAAAGAATAGAGAGGACTCCCTTGAGTTTCCTCCCTAGAATTAAGCAAACTTAGTGCAGACAAAGAAGAGACCATCACACAGTCACACAATGTAGGGCTCTGTAGGCCAGGGACAAATTCTCTGGGTTGGGAACATTTCATATGCTCCTTCTAGCTCTGTGAAACCACACATTACTAGAGCTAATGTCTCCTGTCTAGCTGTACTTTTGTATCCTTTAACAATCATCTCCCTACCCTTCCCTTCCTCCTGCCTCTCCAAGCCGTCAGGATCCTCTGTTCCACTTTCTACTTCTAACACCTTAATGTTTTTTATCTTCCACAAATGATAACATGGGGTGTTGAACTTTCCATTCCTAACTTATGGATTTTATTTACTGTTCTCCAGTCTCATCTGTGTTGCTCTGAGTGACGGGATTTCATTCTGTATTATGGCTGAATAGTATTTCATGGTGTATATGTACTATTTTTTTTAAAATACTTCCATCTGTGTTGGGCACCTAGGTTGATTCCATGTCTTGTCTATTGTGAAAAGTGCTGCAATAAACATGGAGGTGTAGATGTCTCTTCAATATCCTTATTTCCTTTTCTGTGGATAAATTTCCGATAGTGGGACTGCAGGATCATAGGGTAGCTCTGTGTGTAGCTTTGTGAGGAACCTCTGTTCTGTTCTCCATAGTTGCTGTACTAGTTTATCTTCTCACCAACAGTATATAAGAGTTTGCTTTTCACTACATCCTTGGCAATATTTGTAATTTTTTATCTTTTTGATTGAAGCCATCCTAACTGGGATGAGATGATATCTCATTGCGACTTTGATGTGTGTTTCCCTAATTATTAGCGATGTCAAACATTTTTTGTCCTACTTGTTTGCCACTCGAATGTCTTATTTCCAGTAATGTTTGCCCATTTTTAATAGAATTATCTGTTATTTTTGCTGTTGAAATGATTGTGTTACTTGTATATTTCGAACATTAACCCCTTATCAGATGAATAATTTGCAAATGTTTTCTTTCATTCTTTAAGTCGTCTTGTCATGCTGTTGGTGCCTTCCCTTGCTGTGCAGAGGCTCTTTAGTTTGCTATAATTCTGTTTGCTTGTTTTTGCTTTTGAGGTCTCATTCATAAAGTGTTTTCCCAGACCAAAGTCCTGAAGTGTTTCCCCTCTGTTTTCTTCTAGTAGTTTTATAACTTTCTGTCTTACATTTATTTCTTTGATCCATTTTGAGTTAATTTTTATATAAAGTGAAAAGTGAGGGTCTGGTTTCATTTTTCTGTGTCTGGATTTCCAATTTTCTGAGCACCACGTACTGAAAAGAACATCAGATGTTCCTGAAAACTGTCAAAAGTTAGTTGACTGTATATAGGTGGATTAATTTCTGAGTTCTCTGTTCTGTTCCCCTAAGCTATGTGTCTGCTTTTATGCCAGTACCATGTAGTTTGGGTTACTACAGTTTGTAGTGTAGTTTAAACTCTGATAGTGTGATGCCTCCAGCTTTTTTCATTTTGCTCAGAATTAATTGGACTATTTAGGATGTTTTGTGGTTCCGTACAAATTGTAAGAGTTTTTTTTTTCCTCTGTAAATACCGTCACTGGTATTTTGATAGAGACTGCATTGAATTTGTAGATGGCTTTGAGTAGTATGGTCACTGTAACACAATTTATTCCTTTGATCTATGAGCATGGACCATCTTTCCATCTGTTTGTATCCTCTTAAATTTCATTCAGTGAGTGAGTTTTAGTTTTCCCTGCAGAGATTTTTCACCTTATTGGTGAAATTTATTCCTAGATTTTTTTTGTAGCTATTATAAATGGATTGCCTTCTTGATTTCTTTTTAAGATAGTTTGTTGATTATGCATAGAAATGCTACTGATTTTTGTATCCTGAAACTTTAGTTTATCAATTATCTTGTTTTTTGATGGAGTCACCAAGGCTTTCTATATACAAGATTATGTTGTCTGCAAACAGGGACAATTTAACTTTCTATTTTCCAGCTTAGATGCCTTCTATTTCTTTCTCATGCTTAATTGCTCTGGCTTGGACTTCAGTGATATGTTGAAGAAGAGTGGTGTTTCTTTTTCCTATTCTTAGAAAAAAAAAACTTTCAGCTTTTCCCTATTCAATATGATGTTAACTGTGGATTCATCACATATGACCTTTATTGCGTTGAGGTACTTCTTTCCATACCTAATTTATTGAGAATTTTCATTATGAAGTCACATTGAATTTTATCAAATGCCTTTTGTGCCTGTTGATATGATTATATTGTTTTTCTCCTTTGTTCCGTTGATGTGATATATCAAGTATGTTTTCTCTCATTTTTCAAGTTGTCTTTTCACTCTGTTGACTGCTTCCTTTGCTGTGCAGAGGCTTTTTAGTTGGCTTTATTTCTGTTTGCTCGTTTTGTGTATGTTGAACCATCCTTGCATTCCAGAGATAACCCCCGCTTGATCATGGTGTATTGTCTTCTTGACGTATTGTTGGATTAGGTTTGCTGGTATTTTGTTGAGTTTTTTAATGTCTATATTCATCAGGAACATTCTTCTTTGTGGTGTCTTTTTCTGATTTAATATTAGGATTATGTCATCCTGGTGGATGGATTAGGAAGAGTTCCCTCCACTTCACTTTTTGGAATAGTTTAAGAAGAATTTATATTAATTTTTCTAGAAACATTTGGCAGAATTCAGCAGTAAAACAATTTGGTCTAAGACTTTTCTTTGATGGGAAACTTTATTATTGATTTAATCTTATTACTCAGTACTATTTAATTCAAGTTTTCTATTTCTTCTAGGTTCATTCTTGGTAGATAGTGTATGTCCAGAAATTTATCATTTCCTCTAGGTTTATGAATTTATTGGCATATAGTTGTTCATAATAGTCTCTGTGGTATCCATTGTAGTATGTCCTTTTTTGGTTCTGATTTTATTTGGTTCTTCTTGCCTTTCTACTTAGTTTACCTAATTATTTGTCAATTTTGCTTATATTAAAAAAAACCCAACTTTTTAAATTTCACTAACATTTTGTATTTTTTTAAATTTCAAAATATAATAGGAACTCTAAATTGACCACCCAAGGAACTGTCATGAACTGTCCAACATACAGAAATAGGACTATTGTGCTGATACATACATGTGGTGCATGTCCAGTCTGTGAAAATTAGGTCAGTTTAAGGAGGTGGTCGATGTAGGAAGGTGGTCAACTATAGAGGTTCTGCTTTGTTGAGGAGATACAAATGTTTTTATGGTATAGATAACTTGTATACTGCTAGAGTCAGGGATTTTGGTATTATTCTGGGAATTGCATTGAATCAGGGAGTCACTTTGGGGAACATGAACATTCTAATGATGTTGATTCTGCCAATCCATGAGCAAGAATTCTTCTGCCTACCTTTTTCCCACAAGGGGAAGTCTCTTCTCACTCCAGATTTATCCAATAAGGATGAGGAAGAGGGAGCTGCAAATGTTTGTGTCTCCACACTGCTCTCCTGGGCTTCCAATTACCACATGTGACTCTCCACTCCCCTGCTGCACTCCAGCACTCTCCCTTAGATGCTCCATTCAGATGTTACTGTGTATTCCTTGCTTTGGTCATTTGTTGTGTGGAGGTGTGTACCAGAAGTCTGTAGTCAGCCACCTTTTTTTTTTTCTTAGATAGAGTCTCACTTTGTTGGCCTTAGTAGAGTCCCCTGGCATCATAGCTCACAGCAACCTCAAAGTCTTGGGCTCACGTGTTTATCTTGCTTCAACCTTCTGAGTAGCTGGGACTATAGATGCCCACCACAATGCCCAGCTATTTTTAGAGGTAGGTCTTATTCTTCCTCAGGCTGGTCTTGAACCCGTGAGCTCAGGCCATCCACCTGCCATGGCCTCCCAGAGTGCTAGGATTACAGGCATGAGCCACCACATCTGGCCTGTGGTTAGTTATCTTGTGGACATCACTCTCTCCCACTTTATGACTGAAGAGACAGAGGCAGAGAGGCAGGGCCTTTACATAATAATCCATGGAGCCACAGAAGGAAAGAGCTTCCAAATAAGGGCATTTCTACGAAATAGAGTATCAAGAGGGTGGTGGTGGAGGGGAAGCAGGGTGGGGAGAAGAAAATGGCAAAAGAAGTGGGAAAATGCATACTTTTTACAATTTTGCCATGCATTAAGCTTGGCTGGTTCTTTCCTTTGGCAGGTAAGTAAGAGGAATGAGTTCCATTTTGGTTTCAATCCTATTATGAATTAATTATATAGCCTCTGGAAATTCAGAGTACTTCCCTGAGTCTTGATTTCTTTTTCTGTAAAATGGAAAAGATGACACATCCCTTGTGGGCTGTCATAAAGATCAAATGTAATAGTGAATCCCAATGTGCATCATAAATAAAAAGGTTATGTATTTTCAGGTTTTATTGTGCAGGCTGTCTCATGATGTTGTCTCTTGAGTGTCTGCTTTATATTTTGCAGTGTATTCTGTTTACTATCCTCTGGATTCTTTCATTTATCACACAGAAAGTGTTGGTCAGACTCAGCTGTGATCCAGGGACCTGTGATTTGTGGTTTCATGCAATTTTTCTTCTATCAAATGACTTTTCCTACATTTCTGTCACTTCCAGAAAATGAAATAAAAACACAAAGCAATCCTCTCCACTTGGATTTTGACACTTCTCCAAGGTTGCTCTCACCTCCAGTGAAATGAGTCTTCTGAATCTTGGACCCAGATTTCCCTTGTGACTCCTGGGGCTGCTTGTACTACATGTGCTTGTGGGTCTGGAGATGTTAAGCAGAGACTGTTGGCCTGGCTCAGGGCCAAGACCAGGACATGTGGAAGACATTTGTTTTCAGCCCCTTCCACCTTTCCTTCCTATGTCCTTCTTGACCTCTTACAGTTACTCTTGTCATTGTAAGTGTCATCCATTCCTTGAATATTATCACCCTCTGACATCCTAGGATCACTTACATCTTCAAGAAGTTCCTGAACCACATTTTCAATATCTATGATGATGTTTCACAAAGTGAATTCTACAGAACATAGCTCTGTGATGTGCTCCTTGGTATAAAGGTTCTGGGGTCAAATAAATTTGGCACACTCTGCTTAGTTTGCTCTTTTGAATATCTTGTAGAACCTTAAAGTATAGCCTATTCTGGCTCTGAAAATTCCCACTGTTTTTTTTTTTTTTTTTACCATTGCTCATTATTTCTTGAAACATGTTTTCCTGCCTTGTTTTTATTTTCTTCTCTTTCTGGGACTCTCAGTACACATGTGATATGCCCTCTACTCTTCAGATTGGAGCATTTGTGTTGACCCATTTTCAAGTTAATTGACTCTTTGCATTCTCAAGCTACCATTAAGTGCATGAAATGATTTGATCTCGGTTTTTATGTCTAGAATTTTTATTTGATTCTTTAATATAAACTTCCTTCTTTGTTTCTTTATCTGATCACTCATTCAGATTACATTTTCCTTTAGTTCAATGAGCATATTTATAATAGCTGATTTAAAGTTTTAATCTGCTAAGTAATATATCTGTGTTAGTTCAGGCTTGATTTTCAATTGACTTTTTTTCTCCACTAAAGGTCATATTTCCATATTTTCTTTTTCCTTGCATGTCTAGTACTTTTAAACTTCTGTTGAACAAAATGGATGAAGCACATTGGTATTTTTGGAAGTGACTCAAGTTAATAGTCGGGCACCTTGAGCTTGTGTTGATTTGTGCTTTGTAAAGATTAATCTATGGGGAAAAAAAGCCTAAAGGTTTTTTGAACCCAAGAACTTGGGGGATCTAATCTCTAAATTTTGCCTCTGTAAATCTTATCATATCTCGATTTCAAAATCTGTTAGAGTGTGTCTATCATAGGACTTACTGTGGCTTGTGGTCTTTAAACCTAAATCAGGGCCCTTCTGTTTTTTCAGCTAGATGCCCAGCTTGCTGACAAAGTGTTAATGAGGTCTTGCTCCTTTCTCCCTGGGCCAGAATTCCTAATTCCTGTCCTGGATACTGCCCAACTATAATACCTCTATTCTATTCTATGTGGCAAGTCTTAGGTAATCTCACCTTTTGCTTGGGTAGCCCAGCCCTCAGTCAATGACTCACAGGTAGCCTCTCCCTCTACAATCTCTAGCTTTTTCCTTTCTAGTACCTGGTACGTGCCTTCAGTCCCTCCACCATTCATCTCACTATGAGGTCACTATGCTTTGCCTGGATTCTGGTCCACAGCTAGGAAGTTGTTCCCTAACAATCATGAAGCTCACCTGTGAATTTATCTTCTCCCTGGAATTTCAGTCTTTTGAGCCTCTTGTGGTGTGTCTGAAAACAGTTGCCTTACATACAGTTTTCAGTTTTATGATTGTTTATGGTAGAAGACAAGTCTGATACCATTTGGATCATCATAGCTGTAAACTCAGAGGTGACCATTTAAGTCACTTTTGGTATTGCCTGCCATGCAACCCATTTTCAAATTGCAATGGCATTGCCCCTGCCTTCCAACTCATTATGCTCAGTTAGCAAATCTCAAGTTCTCATCTTTAACCCTTTGTTTTCTTCCAAATTCTAAACAAGTGATAATGCAGTCTGGGGTATAAAACCTGTGGCCTCAAGGACACATGTGACCTTTCAAATCCCCAAGTGCAACCCCTTGACCAAATACAAACTAAAAAAATTAAGATTCAGTCAAAAGGCTATAGTCAAGGATCTAGAAGGCTGCATAGTACCCCAAAGCCATTGGTCCCTCACCCCTGCCAGGGGCTAAGAAAATCACTGGAATAATTCCTACATGACCTTAGAATTAATTCCAGGGAGTTTCTATTTCTGAAGATGATGGGAGTTTTCTGGAATCAAGGACCTTTGCTCCTGTTTCAAATGCCTATTAAAAAATACAAAACTGAAAATTAGACCTTGAAATGCTACCATGGAAAAACTTCATATTCCTAGGATTTTCCTCCCAGCAGAAGCAATCCAAAAGAGACCAGGCAGGTTAGGTTTGCTTATTTCTGTTTTTGAAATCCTGCTCAGAGACATCTAATTGATGGAATCTAATTTGTATTTAGATCTTAGCTGCAAGGGAGCCTGCACAATGAGAATTCTAGCTTTTTGGTCTTCCCTAGAAGAATTATGAGAAGGAGTTTAAATGAACCAATCTACGTCCCTGCATGGCTTGCATTTTCTCTTCCTTTTTCCTTCAGGGCCTATTTCCAATGCCACCTCCTCCTTAGAGCTCATTTGTTAATCTGTCATGCAGGATATATACTCATTATAATATTTTTCCAAATGTTTTGTATAATTTTTTGCGGTTATTTTTTCTTAATATGGAAAAGTAAAGCTGTTTTGGCTAGGGACTGTGGCTTATTCACTCTTCAGTGCTAACATCTAATATAGTAGCTGCCACATAGGGCTCAATACATGTCTACTGAATGAATTAGTGAATGAATCATAAAGAATAGTGGCAAGTTTACATATTCAGATTATATAATGTAGGACGATGCCCTGGAAGTGGAATGACCTTGAAGAGAGCCTGACTTTTGCCTCCATATTCAGATTCTTTCTCTGCGAACTGACCAGTAAAGATTGAAAAGTTTCTCTCAACTAATTACCTGGAGCTAGGAAGAGGAGATAAATGGCACTTTGGCTGAATTCTACAAGATCTTTTAAAACAAATTCAGTCACATTGGATTGTGTGTGCAATTGCAGTTTGGGGCCCAGGGAGACCATTCTGAGCCCCGGATTTAGGCTTTCAGAGGTATGTAATAAGTCACTCACCACCTGAACATTTCTTATCTGTGAGCTGGAAAACACTCTCTTGGGAGGTGATACATGCGTGTGCCAAGCAAATGGCTTCCCTTGCAGAGGCTGAGATGGATGACTTGCTTCCTGTAGGCATACATTCCTCTTCCCAGTGGAGTCCTTCCCACTCCCTGGCTCATCATCACCTCTAGCTCATTAATAACATAGGCCCAAATTCTGCCTCCTTGAACCCAGCAAAGCTGGAGTGCAAGAGTTTGTTTCAGGCCTCATCCAGCTTACTGGAATTTGTAACTGGTCTTGTAAGCAATGGGGAATCTTGTATTTGCATGTGCATATTGTGGGTCCACCACCCCTCCATTCATTCTGCTACTAACACAGAATCTTGGAACTCTAAGGACCTGGGAGAACCTGGGGTTATTAGGAGGCTTCAGGGTGCCAAATAACCTGGCTCCCATCTTCTAGCTCTTGTGCCAATGAGGTCCATTGGTAAAGCACATCACCTTTCAGCCAGGATGAAAGGGTCACCCAACCTGCTTGCAGCTGACCTGACATATTTAAGCAATAAATGCCTAGAGTGTGTCACCAAAGATTTTTAGGAGCTTGCTTTGCATAATCATTGGGGCAATAGATAACTGATACTCTGGCAACCTTTGAATTAACAATGACCACATTATTCATTTAGCAGACATTGATTGAGCACTTACTTCACGCCAGGCACCATCCCAATTTTATAGTCAGTAAGGGGGGGCCCTAGCTTGTGAAAAGCTGTGCTCTCATACCTGGATGTTACTAAAGATAAGCTCATAATTTACAACTCCAAAGGATGTGCTAGAATTTAGGATTATTTATAATCATGCATTTTTTTTTTCTATATGCGTTGGGTAGGGAGAGGGAGATTGCTTAGTTCTGGAAATGAACTCCAAATAATGACCCTAGCCCTACAGAGGGGATTAGGTGACTGAACCCTGTACTTTCCACTCATCCCTTATCTCTGGCCCAGGAGGTATGACCTGAGGGAGCTACATTCATTTCTCACTGTAACCAAAACTACTAGAGGAGATATTTGGGGAGAATATAGTTAAGTTCCAGATATGCAATACAGAGATGATAATCTCTGAGAGTATAGAAAAACGAAAGATCAAAAGATGATAGAGGCTTAACTCGGCAAATAATCATGATGTTCTTGACTCTATTTACATATTCTATGACTTTATAGTTTATATTAATATAGGTACTACAACTGCTTCTATAACTTCTTATGCTCCTACTGTATATGTCATGCACTAAAAACTTTATGTACATTTTCTTTTTTTAATATACATTTTCTTATTTAATTCTCAGCCTTTATAGTAATAGGAAAGTGCTTTTTGTATTCACATTAACATATGAGACCACTGAAGCCCAGAGAGGTTAAGTGATTTTTCTAAGGTCACACAGCTAACAAGTGGTAGAACCAAGATTCAACCCAAGTCTGCTTACCTCTGGACCATGACCCTATACTGCTCCTCAGTGTACTTGGCCCTTGATATAATCCTATGGGAAAGACAAGTCGTATACAACCCTTAAATCCACACTTTGTAAATTAAGAAGCCAACATTCAGGAAGGCTACAGGTTCTGTCCAAGGCCAATTAATTAGTTTATTGCAGCAATTTTAAGCTGTTATGCCACTGCACACTGGTGTGCTGTGAGAGGATTTTAGGTGTGCTGCAGAAATTTTTAAAGATCATTAATTAAATTATTTTCAGAAGAAGTTCAAAGCCCAGTAAGTGCACTCTTTTTTTTTTTTTTTACTCTTTTTTTAATCAAAATAATTTAAGTGTTGTGTGGAAGTTTTATAGGTTCAAGTGTGCTGTGAGATAAAAGAAAAAAGGTGGAAAAGCACTGGTTTATTAGCACAGCCAGTTCAGTTCAATATTCTGAATATGTCTCATTTTAGCTCAGTTGTTAAGGACAAGAACATAAACTCAGTGAACTCATTTGATCCTTTGAGTAGCTACGGGGCTCAGAGCAGAGACTGCTGAAGGTAAGGAACAAGCCCATGCTTTAGTGATGATTTAATCTTTTACATCCAAGAGTGGAGACAGCTGGGCCCAATATTTGTTTTCAATCGCGTGCATCCAAACAAAGCTGGGAAGCCTTTTTTGTTTTCTGCTGTGGGTGAGTTAAGCAAATGGCAAGAAGAACAGTTTTGTGTGTGGGGGGGCTTCAACTTTTGCGACAGCCCATCTGGACGCCTCCTCTGCAGCTGTGGGGCTTTCAGAAGCTCGTTTTCTCATGGCTCCTTCCAAAGGCCTCTCTGCTGGCCGCCTCCGACCAGTCTGTTTCTCCCTCAAATGAAACAAGCACCTTTCAAAATCTTTATCTCCCGTTCCCTGAGACATGGACCAAGACACATGCTCTACAGATGGCACAATCACACCTGGAGGACCCCTTGACTCCTTGCTCGACAGCGGAGATGAGGAAGACTAATTTTTCCTCAGAGGACTTTTCTAAATGATCCGAAGCTGAGTTTCTCCTCTTGTCTAAAAAGATGTTCTTATTGAATCCTTAAAAGGTTTTCAAGGTTATGTAGTTTAATATCTTTCCAGTGGCCATTTAAAAAATTTATCTTGTTTTTCATTTATTTATTCAATGCATGTATGTGTATGTGTTGGCGGGGGGGAGGGGGGAGACAGACATATAGATGCTTGGTAAGCACAGAATCAGGTGCAAGGGCTGCCAGGGGAAGGAAGTAGGTATGACTCAATTTATACAATGTAGCCAGTATAGTGGGGGATCTAGCCATTAAATAAATTATAGCAAAAATAAGTATATAACCATAAGATGTACTTTATGTCATCAAGCACATAAAAGAGCTTTGTGACTGTGAAACAGGTGGACCTCACCTGTGTAGGGCCAGAAGCACTTTGGGAGGAAGAGTTCTTTAGGTGGAGATGAGAAGGACTGGCTGGGGACATCCAGGAGAAGAGTGGTGCTGGGTCGGCAAGGGCGGGAGAAAATTCAGGCGAAGGCACAGCAGATACTGAGACTGTGAGCTGGAGGGAGGTGGGGTTTTCCACTTTAGAGAAATAGGTGCAAGCTGGTATGATTCACGGGCAATGAGGAGAGAAGAGGGCGGGGAGTGGGGCTAGCAGTTGTGGGTGGGAATACATCACTCAGACCACATGAGTCATACTGAGTTTGGGGGATAAAGTTCAGAAGGAGAGGAAGAGTACACAAACCACCCAGACAGTGGGTTGACATCCATATGGGTATAAGGTGTTCAGCGAAGTGGACTACGAAGTCCAAGGTCAGCGGCCAATGGTGGGCTGGAGGCCCTGCCCTGGAGCCAGGGTGAGCTCGGTTGCTCATTGCCAATGTGACTTGGAACAGGTTCCCTCCGTCTGCTCTTGGATTCCCTTGCTGTCAGCACAGAGAATGACACTCGGCCTGCCTGCCACAGAGGAAGGAAGGAGTGCCTTGATTCTGGGAGGACTCAAGCCCCTGGGTTCAGAGGACACCTAATGCCATGGGAGTGGGGCAGGAGGCATCACCTCCAGAGGAGGGTGGCAGGGATGTGGCATTTGAGCTGGACATTGTAAGTCAGAGAGGGATTGAGAGAGAGAGAGGTGGAGTTTGGAAGTGTCCTGAGCAGAGGGCACAGCTTGGCCAAGGGAAAGAGGTGGGACTGCTCTGGGACACGGGCAGGGCAGACTGGCCCCTGCTGGGGAATATTTCTGGCAGGGAGACCTGGAGCTTACAGGGCTTTGTGTGCAGCCTGAGACTTGGATGTTCTGTTCTGTCCTTCTATGACTGGGTTCCTTTTTTTTTCTCTCTGGATACTAGAAAAGAAAGCATCTTGTTGTCTGGAGAATGGTTAATGAAAACAAGCACAAGTGCTCTCTCTTTTAATTAAAAAGCAAAATCCCCTCATAAACGAAGGGCAACAGCTTCTACAGCTGCTCTTCTTGGCTCCTGGGGGGCTCTGGCTGGTGCACTGTGAGCAGAGAGGAGCTGAGTGGCAAGTGGGGTGAAGCACTTCCATTTGGACTACCCCCAACCTGTCCAGCGCTGGGCTTTCATCCTGTTCTGCTCCATTTCAGGCTGAATCACAACCACTGTGCCCCCAAGGAACTCTGACCCACTTCCCTGCTTTGCAGCTTTGAGAGGCAGCGTGAGAGTGGAGAGCGTGCAGCGTGTAGGATTCCTACTGAATTTTTTCCTTCTACTGAGATCTTTCTTCCTCCCCCTGCACTTTTTCTAAGAGACATCAATGTGCAGCTGTTAAAAGTCTGGGTCCTGGAGACAGGCTGCCTGGGTTTGAATCCTGACTTTGTCACACACTGGCTATTTAATCTTGGGGAAACTCTGTACCACCTTTGCACCTCAGTTTCCTTGTATGTAAACAGGGATGAGAAGACGTTCCTCAAACATGTAAGGAGAGCCTTCTGTGTGCTGGGTGCTGAGGAGGTGAAGGTGGATACACCACGACTCACTCTGCAAGGACCTCACAAGCTCGAGGGGAAGCGAGATCAGAATCCAGTGATTTAGAAGTGAGTCTGAGGAGGGGAGGTGGAGGAGTCCGTGTTAGGGTCAGGGTTGCAGGTGGCAGAGGGTGGAAATATATGATGCTTGAATGATCAATCTGGGTCAGGTTGTAAGGGACCCAAGTGTTCTCTTAATTGATTTCTCTATCATCTCTCAACAATATGGAATTGCCAAAGGATTTTCAGGCGGAGAATAATACTGTCAGCTTTGTGCTTGAGAAAGATTCCTGCCAGGAAGTAAAGAGAGATGAGTCTGAGTTAGAGACCCAGAGCAAGAGGGACCTCAAGAATAGACACTGCACCTTAGGGCTCAGTTCCCCCAGGCAGGAGAGAGGCCACCTCACTTTCGGTGGGAAGGTAGGGTACACTAGTTAGCAGTAAGTGGGTGTGACTTGGGTTTCTTTGTCCCTCAAATCCACTTGGTGGAACCCATGAGCATTCAATCAGAGCACCTCGGGAAGCAGAGACAAATGCTTGATGAGGCCGAGGCAGAAATGGGACTGTCAACGGGACTGGACTGTATGCCTGTGAGCTGATACCCAGCCAGAGTTAGGAACATTGGGGATAACTATCTGTTCTGGACATAATTAATGAATCCCATGGAACGGAAAGCAGAAGTGTTTTGAACCTACTCTGGCAACCTTTCCAGGTTTCCTTGATGGTTGTCTGGCTTCCAATGCTCCCCCAACTCCTTGATCTGCACTCTGAGTGGTGTCTGCATCTTCTGCTCCCAGCCTCTGACTCCAAACCTTCATAGCATGATAAGGATTACCTTTCTCTTCAAGGACTTTGAAGGGAGAAGTGGAGAAGCCTTTTCTGGGACCTGGATAGGGGAGTTTGGGAGGGTGTAGGGACTGTTGGGTTCTCAGTGACAGATGCAGCCCTGAGAATTTTAATAACTATTTCTATTTACATTTGTAAAATGTGAGCCCTTTTAAAGAATGGGGCCAAGAACTAGGACACTTTTTGCCTTGGTTTGAAGGTGGTACTGATAGAGAGCTCTGCTCCTCAGTTCCAAAATTTGATACTTGACCCAAAATCGGTCAATCGGTATATGTGAATTATAGCCTCTTGGACAAACATGACTTGTTTGGGCCATGGTATGACCATCATTCAAGTAAAAGTCTACTTTGTTATTAAACCTGTTGGGAATGAGAAGTTTTTTCTTTTCTTCTATGATTGCCTGGCTGTGATGATGTAAAACCAGAACAAAAAGAGGCCACTGTGAAGGGAGATTTTGCCTGGGAATGAATTCAACAGAGAAAGCAGAACTGCAAAGTAGAGGCAGTCAGCTTTTTATGTTTTTTTTTTTTTTTTTTGAGAACTTGGGTCCTGTCATGCCTGAAGCCATTATACTCCTGAACATCTTAGTTATGTTAACCAAAAACAATGCCTTGGACTATGGTCTTAATGTTTGTGGAAATTTTTGGAAATTCATATATTGAAATCCTAAACCTTAAGGTGATGATATGAAGAGATAAGACCTTTTGTGAGGTGATTAGATGAGGGTGGAGCCCTCATGGATGGGATTAGTGCCCTTATTAAAGAGATCCCAGAGAGTTGCCTTGTCTTTGCTACTGAGTGAGGACACAGTGAGAAAGTGCCATCTATGAAAAAGTGGGCTCTCATGGGACACCAAATATGCCTACACCTAGATCTTGCACTTTTCCAGCTTCTAGAACTATGAGAAATTCCTTGTATTTTTCCAGGCTACCTAATCTAAGGTATTCTGTGATAGCAGCCCAAACATACTAAGACATCATGTTTTTGATTAAATAAGTTTAAGTGGAATTTCCTTGATTTGCACCCCCAGAAAGTCTGGGGGTATATAGGTAAGTACAATTAACTATGACTTGTGGAAGAGGAAATTGATATTTAGAGACATTTAATGACTTTTTTGAGGTCACAGACCTAGCAAAGGGAATCTGGAAATAGAGAATCTAGAAATCACCTTAAACAGTCTGAATCTGGAGCCCATACCCTAATTGCCACATGACAAAAGTAAGTTCAGTATCTTAGTCTGTTTTGTGTTGTTATAAAGGAATATCTGAGGCTGGGTAATTTATAAATCAAAGAGGTTTATTTGGCTCATGGTTCTGCAGGTTGTACAAGAAGCATGGTGCCAGCATCTGTGTCTGGTGAGGGCCCAGGAAGCTTCCACTCCTGCTGGAAAGCAAAGAGGAGCAGCAGGTGCAGAGATCACAGAGTGAGAGAGGAAGCCAGAGGGAGTGGGAAGGTGCCAGGCGCTCCTTAACAACCAGCTCTTGCAGGAACTAATGGGGAGGGGGGGAGAACTCACTCAGCCCAAGGGAGGTTGTCTGACATAGTTAGGAAATGTGTTCTAGAAAGTCATTGCCTGAGCTGAGAACTATAGCCTGAGTGGCAGGTGTGGAGGTGTGAAAAGAGCATGTACATGTCATGGAAGTGCAAAGTAGCATAGTAGGTGCTGGGAACCACACACTCAGTGTCACTAGGGCCTTGCCTGGCATGACTCCAGCCTCCCATAAGAGTGCTTCAGCATCAGTGCACTCACCCCATCCACCTCATGTTCTGCCTTTCTATCATGTTCTGCCTATCAATCGCCCTCACCCTCAGAATTCAGAATTCATTCCCACACATGGCCTCCTCCTACTTGCCAGCTAGGTCAAACAGAGCCCACCTCTCCCTCATCAGCCTTGCTGCTTCAGATGGGATGTGTTGCAACAGAGCCTTAGCCTAGATAAGACCCATTCTTTCATGCAGATGGAATCTTCATCCCCTTCTCAATGTTGGGGTTGACACTAGCTCTTCATAGGGAGGACTGGCCCGTTTCTGAAGGTTTAATGTTGCTCTTTTATTGATGTAATTCACAGTCTGTGCATGAGGTTCTCATCATTTTGTAATCATGACTGTCCTTGGCACAGCAGACATGGCTGGGGTGGAACTGTAGCCATGTTTGGAGTTTGGCCACTCTGATGATTCATCCATGTGCCTGGTTCTCATTTTTCTGTGCCCTTTTCCTACAGGAGAGGAAAATCTCCTTACATGTTACCAGGGAAGCCTTCAGGCTTTCTCAGTTTTCTTTTAATTGCTATTTAATTACTTTTAGCTGTTTGTCTTTTTCCCTAGTGCGTCAAAACTTAGCAAAGGCATCTATTTCCACTGTTCTGGTAACTATTCCCCATATTTCTCAAACATGTGGTATGTCACACCAGCTAATGTATATTTCTTCCTTCATTATCTCATCCAAGTTCACAATTAGTGAAAGTTTTAATGGTTGCACAGCTACTCTGCCAGAGTACATGTTACCTCCCAGCCATAATGGGGCCAATTGTTAGCTGGGTGGGTAGAGCTCCAAATTTCTATAGTAATATCTGCTTTCTAAGTACCAGATTTCACATGTTGGATTTCCTGGCATGCAGACTCTGACTGGGAGATTAGCATGCAGGATTTTTTTTTTTATTAGGGAATGCTCTTGGGTTCAATACTTATGAAAGGGAAAGGAAGGAGGGAAAGGTAAAGGATTGTCAGAAGGAGAATTTGAGCTGGGATGCAGCCCCAGTGGTTGAAATGGCTTAAATGGATTTTCTGAATTGTTCTGACTTGAGACCCTTGTGTGAACGATTCATTGATGTGGGTCATGCTGGGACATAAATCAGCTCTTGGGTTGCTCCTTGAGCAAAAACAATCCCATTTTGGCTATTTAAAGCAAAATTTAGAATAATTAAAATTAAATAAAATTGGAAATTCAGTCCCTAAGTTGCACTAGCCACATTTTAAGTGCTCAATAGCTGTGTGCAGTTCACATTTACCTCACTGAACAGCACAGATGTAGGATGTATCATCACCGCAGAAAGTTCTGTTAGATACACACAGCTTATCAAAGATGGGTCTCAGCATTAGTGAGAGAAGGACTCTTTCATGTGACCCCCAACACTTAGGGTTCTTTCTTTCCTGGGTCCCCCACAAAAGCCTGGGGTGCTCACTGAGGAAACTTATCCTTGTTAGCCCCTAAACTCCAGTTTCTGTTTGCCCAGCCTCATGAGCCTGTTGGAGGCTCTGCAAATTGTGTCAGTCTCTCAGATGCCAAGTTCAAATAAGCAAATGAAATAAAGAAGAAACTGGCATATAATGTTGGGCTCACAGTCATATGCTTTCCTCCTTAGAATCTGTGCTCTCACTGACTGAGTAGTTTCCCAGTGATTTTAGTTATTTAAAAAAAATTTTTTTTTCCTGATTTTGCTTTTGATTTGCTTTATTCTTGGCAGGAGTGTTGACTGGCAATAAAATAGCCTGCCACTGCCCAGATTTGCTATCTTGCTGACTTTAAAAATTTATATCCCAATTTGGCTGCCATGATATTTTAGTACGTTTGGGTTGCTACAACAGAATACCATACGTTGAGTAGCTTAGAAACACAGAAATTTATGGCTTATAGCTCTGGAGGCTGGGAAGTCCAAAATCAAGGTGTGGCAATTTGGTGCCTATAGTGGGCCTGTTTTTTATGCACAGTTTTCTTGCCGTGTCCCCACGTGGTGGAAGGGGTAAGCCACCTCCTAGAGTCTCTTTAATAAGGGCACTGATCCCATTCATGAGGGCTCTGCCCTTATGAGGTAACTACTTACCAAAGACTGCCTTTCCTAATATCATCACCTTGGGGGTTAAGATCTCAACATATGAAATTTGGGGGCACAGAACAGCCAGACTATAGCATATGACACCCGTCAACTGCCTTGCTTGGCTCTGTCTCACTCGGCCATGTCGTTCCCATTGTTTGACATTCTGCTCTTGGCCTCTTACTTTTGTCCTTCAAATTTTATCTTGTTAAAATAACTTAATCCCATGACTTTCCTGCCTATATGCTGAAAGCTCCCCCCCCACCAATTTATATATTTAGTCCTCAGCAGTCTTCGTCTCCTGCTATGTGTTTCCATGGCATCCCATAATCCTCCAATTATAACATTCATCACATAGTAGCTACAAATAATCAGCAAATGACTTGATGCTATGACACAGATTTGAGTTAGAATTGCTTAAAATAGGCCATGATTTAACCAGGGACTCCTCATGACTGGCACTATCAAGGTTCAAGAAGCTCTCGACAAGAGGCTAGGAACCTAGGAGAGCCAACCCTCTGAGAGCACTAGCTTATTTATAAACACTTTGGAGAAACAACTGGAGTGGGTCTGTGCTCAAGTGCAATGTCTTCAGTGATGAAATGTTATTACTTGTAATCCCACATGCACCAGCTGTGGAAGGCTATTTATACCTTTGGCTCTATAACTGCCTTTGCACAGTTTATGGCCAGGTTGACTTGCTTCACTCTGGGGGATATCACAAGGGCAAGCTTAGAAATACTGCTCTGGCACAATGTGACCTCAAGTTGTTTGAGAATGCTCACAGTTGGAATGGGTTGATAATAGTTAAAGACATGGTAGTGCTCTAGAAAGAGAACTAAATGAAAGGGCTGAAGACTTGGATTTAAGTCTATGTTTTTCCACTAAAAACCTAGGGGAGCTTGTTCTTGAATTTCCACGTCTCTATCATTAATTCACTCCTCACCTCTTTTCCCAGTGACCATGTCAGTGTAAAATAAAAAGTAAAAGCATGGCCTTTGCAAAAGGGTGAGGCCTCTGTGGGAAGGTTGCATCTGGGCATTTGGAGGGCATGGTGGAGGAGCTGCTCTTTCATCCCTGCATGGGTGAGGCAGTAGCATGTGTAGTATGATTGGGGAGGAGTAAGAAGGTCTAGGGGAGGGAGAAGAGGGAACCGAAAATACAGGTAGGAGGAAAGATCCCAGAGGTTGTGTTTCCTAATGGTGGACTTGTGGGATGTGGTAAGGACCTAGATTAAGCTGAGAAGTCACTGGAGAGTTTTGAGTAGAGGTGGAAGGTGATTTGATTTCCTTTTAATTCACTCTGGCTACTGAGTCAATAGTAGATTTTAGGACAGCATGAGTAGAAGTAGAGAGATCTGATAGGAAGTTGTTGTAATTATCCAAGGTAGCAGCTACTGAGGTTTTGGTAGCTATTGAGAAGTGGTGGGTTTCTGTGTAAGTGTTGAGGAGACAGACATTTGCTGATGTGGTGGACGTGGATGAGAGAATGAGAAATGTCAGGGAAGGATGAAAACTTTTTATCTTGAACAGCTGGAGGGACAGTCACTGTTCCACAGGGATGTGGAGGATGGTAAGAGGTACAGACTGGCCCTGGTGGTGAAGATTAGGAATATACTTTTGGACATGCTAAAAATCTGAGATGTCAATGTCTGCCCAATGTCAACACAAATAGGGTCTTACTCTGTATATTCTTCTGTGATCTGACTTCAACGCACAAGAGAGTAGAACTTCTGTCCTAACTCTGCTGTGTGTATAGCTCACAACTTGCATGATTTTTAGTATGTCAGGTATCTGCTGGTCTCCATTTCCTCATCAGAAAAATGGCAACAATATGGCAAACATGTTCTCTACTCCACTAGTCTTACAGGGAATCAATGAAATGTCTGTGCAAGGATATTTTTACCAACTAATTAAAATGTTGGGATTGTTGCTTTGACATTTGACCCCAAGGTTTCACTAGATAAGATGATTTGCACCTTTGATAAAGGAGGAATTGACTCATAGGCACTTGTAGGCTGAGGTGCAGGAGGGAATCACTGAATAAGGAGCTCTTGGCTTTGTGTTTGCATCTTAAACTACCCTTATTCTTTATCACGGCAGTAATATTTTCTAATTAGAAGATTTGCAAAAGCCTCGGGAAAAACTGCTTGAATGGTCAAGATTTTCACAAAAACTCTTTGAATCTGGGCAAACAAGAAGCACAGAATTAAGTTATCTGAGCCCAGCTCTGATGCAGATGTGGCTGAAAATTTAGAAGCAGCATCAGTCAGTTATCAAGCACAGGTTGCTACTAACTTAAAATTAGAAACAAAAAGCCTCATGTACACATTACAATCATGGCAAGGTATACCCTCTAGGATAATATTGTATTTGAGAAAGTAAATTGTTTTATTTATTTATTTTTCAAATTAAAAAATTGTGAAACATTCCAAACTTAGAAAAATTAGAGATTCATATTATAGACACTTAACTATTAATTTTTTACACATAACACAGTTGGTGTTTTTCCATAGTCTATATCTTAGTCATCTTGGGCAGCTGTAACAAATTACCGTAGACTTCATGGCTCAAACAACACTTACATCTCACAGTTCCAAAGGCTGGAAGCCTGACATCAGGAGTCACTGTAGCTGAATTATGGTGAGGGTCCTTCTCCTAGTCACAGACCACTGTGTTCTCCTGTCTTTACATGGTGGAAAGGAAGAGAGAGCTCTCTGGAGAGTCTGTTATAAGGGCACTAATCTCATTCATGAGGGCCTCCCCCTTATGACTTAATTACCTACCAAAGCCCTATGTCCTTAGACCATCACATTGGGGGGTTTTATTTCAACATACAAAATTTTTTTTGGGGGGGGCATGAAGATTCAGTCCATAACACTCTATTAATTTGTTTTATTGTTTTTCAGCAGCTTTGGTGAATTAAATTTTACATAAAATTTCAAGTATACAATTTAATAATTTTTAGTAACTTTACTAAGTGGTATAACCATATTCATTTATAGTTAATCCCTGTTCCCCCTCCAGCCCTAGGATAACGCAAATTTCCTTTTTGTCTCTGTAGATCTTCCTTTCCTAGACATTTAACAGTGTAAATGTTTGGCTTAGTGGGACACAATTTGGTTAATATTCTTGCTGTTAACTCATTTCTTATTCCTTTGCTTTATTTACTTTTCATTTTTCCATGTCATTTTAGCCTTTGTGTTTCTTTGTTGTCCTTGACCATCTTGTACACATTGAGTGTGACAAAGAAGTGGAAGCATCACCTCACTAAGCTGCCCCCACTGACTAAGGATTATAGGTCCTTTAGACCAGGGACTAAAGGTAGGTAACAGGTTCATTAAGACCACTTCAAGAAAAGTAACTGGTCAACATCTGCCTCTAGTATCTCACTAAAACCTTCATAAGATGCTTCCTGTGGTCCAATTATAACATAAAATCAGTGTAGTTACTCTTGACCTGTTTAGTTGGGACTATTTATTAGTCTCTATTTAGTCTAAAAACACCATTTATGGGCACATAGCATTTGACCACTCGTACTGGCCTTATTTCTGTTTGTCATCATCTCGTCCATGTCACAACCATAGCCCTCTTTGGGCAGAACCTCTGCTTTCTAAACATTCTCTCCTACAACCTAATTCTCTTCCCCATCTTAGTGGAAGGTAACATTTTCCTGAAGATGATTTAAAATTCAGTGGCAATCATGATGGGCTTTCACCATGTTAAAAACCAGAGACTTAAGGGCAACTTTACGAGAAAGAACAAATACCACCATTCAATGGAGAACTTACTTTGACTGATATTCTGAGGAATGAAACACTTCCAAATAATCTGTTTAAGGGCTTTATAACAAAGACCAAAAGCATCACTACTTTCACTGGAAATTTCTGAAACGGACTCTCTCTTTCTACTACCAGCTTTATAATCACCACGACTCACATGTACTGTTGGTCTACTTCTCTTTCCTCTGATCTTGTTAACAAACTCCCTCTCTTCAGGGCTTTTCCCCTGACTCAGGTAAAGAAAAAACACATGGTTCAATGTGCCCTTAAAATTGTTACATCAGGGTCCACAGAGAACTATAATTAGAAATATTTCTAAATCTCTGGAAAACAGAAATTGCTCAGAATGTAAGATTGCCTTAGGTACTTATTATCCCAGATTTTAAAATATTTTTTAACTATTTTACTTATTCTGTTAGCCTCTTAGATGGGGAAATGCTTCAGGACCAAAGATGGGAATGTCTCTCAGAGAATAGCCTGGCTGTACATGATCACAAAACAAACAAACAAACAAACAAACAAACATTTAGTGCAGGAAATGTTTTCATTTCCCCTAAAAACTTGTTTAGACAGAAGTTCGAAATTGTTAAGCAGTATAAAAATAAATCAAGAATAACTTTAAAAATAGATTCTGTCCTCAAGAGAACAGAAAGAGAGGAAGTCAACAACTTAATGGGACATCTTAAGCAACTGGAAAAGGAAGAACATTCCAATCCAAGACCCAGCAGAAGAAAAGAAATAACCAAAATTCGAGCAGAATTAAATGAAATTGAAAATAAAAGGATTATAGAACAGATCAATAAAT
>CAUYQV010037894.1:0-18343 GCA_963574575.1 Galagoides demidoff
CCAAGTAGCTGGGACTACAGGCGCCCACCACAACGCCTGGCCATTTTTTGGTTGCAGCCATCATTGTTGTTTGGCGGGCCCGGGCTGGGGATTCGAACCCGCCACCTTAGGTGTACATGGCTGGCGCCTTAGCCGATTGAGCCACAGGCGCTGAGCCAAGTTTTCAGTTCTTAAGAGTAAATACCCAAGAGTATAGTGGCAGGGCTATATGGTATATATACATGTTTATGTTTATAAGAAACTACCAAAGTATTTTCCAGAGTTGCTATAGTGTTTTACATTCCTACAAACAATGTTTCCAGTGTTTTTGTATGTGAATCCCAAGAGATTTTTACCTATGTTTTCTTCTAGAAATTTTATGATTTTAGCTTTTATATTTAGTCTATGATTAATCATTTAGAGTTAATCTACAATTGCTTTAAATAAAAGGTGTAGATTCAGAACTTTTTGGTATTCAGTTCAAGGAATTAATCAGAACCACAAATATGCCCTAGCCAAGATACCAGCAATCTGCCTGCCTTTAGAGAAAGAAGTATGGGGCAGCGCCTGTGGCTCAAAAGAGTAGGCCCCATATGCTGGAGGTGGTGGGTTCAAACTCAGCCCCGGCCAAAAACTGAAAAAAAAAAAAAAAGAGAAAGAAGTCTGGTAGACTACTTCTCTTCCTCATCTGCCCTTCTCTTCCAATGTACCAACTATGGTTTTGGATACCCTCCAGGTTTTGGGAAAAGGGAAACAGAAAAAGGGATAAGAAAGTTATAGCACTACTATCTTAGCCTTCCATAAAGTTCTCTGAGCCTAACAGATAGTTAAAGCTGATTTTTCTCTTACAGGCTCCTTTCTCATCCCTGAGGAGCTCTCACCTATGGTTTTAATGACTTTGACAGATGCATTATCTGACTTTGATAGGTGCTCACTTGGAACTTCTTTCTGGAAAGGAGCTCTTGATGCTCTGGTCGCTTCACCCCTGCAGTCTTTTAGTCACCTTAGGATATACCCACACATCCTTTGCCTAACAACCTCTAAGAATAATAGGCTGATTCAAAAGCATCGATGCTCTTTTATTCTGCCACCAACAGTTGGTTATTTCTCATTATCTAGCTCTCCCAGATGGAATCAAACCCTACCCTGTATGTATCTTCAACCCATCTCCCTTGTGGGAAGCAGAAGGATGAGCCTCACAGCTTCCTCCAAAAACATTCTTTCACAAAATTTTTTCTTTCTCCACTCCCTGAGTACTTTTTTTTTGGAGGCAGAATTTTATTCTGCGGCCTGGACTAGCACGAGCTAGAGATAGATAATAATCTTTGTTAATATGTGCACTTGTATGTAATGACAACTTCTTAGAAATTATTGGATTCTAGGCCATTAATTAATCAATACAGTCTAGCTGTAGATTATATTGTAGTTTCTGTTATCAGGTTTAAAGCTTGGGCCAATTAAGGATTTCTTAGTTTTATGAGCCAAAATCCAAATGAAGGTTCTAATTGCATCATGATAGCTTTTTAAGTTCTTTAGAATGCTTTATCTTAATAGAAAAATATATTTCCACATGTTTATTCCTTCAGTCCTTGTATTTTCCCTCAAAGAATATATTTAAGAATAGCTTTCCTGATCTCAGCCACATGAATAATTTACATTAAATGAACTAATTCATGTCATAGCTCTCTGAGAAGGCTCCATGTCTATAATCATAGCCCCTTACATTTGTGTAGTACTGCAGTTTGTGAAAATATAGATTATTGCCCTTGATTCTCACAATGACTATGTGAGATGTGAGAAAAGAAATTATTATCCACGTTTTAAAAATGAGATAACTAAGCTTCAGAAAGAATAAATTTATCTGCTCATGTCACATAGCTAGTAAGTGGTTTGAACTGACATGTATATATAGGAATTTTGGCTTCAAGTTGAGTGCTTTTTCCATTGTACTCATTGTTGTATGTGTTGATTGGAATCCTTATTTGCTGCCAAAATAAGAAAGAAGGGGAAAACAAAGGTAAAAATCACACACACTCAACAACTTTTTTTTTTTTTGAAACAGGGTCTCACCCTGTTGCCCAGTGCACTGGTGTCATGATAACTCACTTCAACCTCAAACTCCAGGGCTGAATGAATCCCCTGCCTCCCAAGTACCTGGGACTACAGGTGCACATCATCATGCCCAGCTGATCTTTCTATTGTTTGTAGAGACAAAGTCTTACTCTTGGTTAGGCTGGTCTCAAACTCCTAGCCTTAATCGGTGCTCCTGCCTCAGTCTGACAAAGTGCTCCTAATAAGAGTAGCAGGTAGAAGGGCAATATGGCCAACTAGACACAGGTATTATGTATCTCCTTCACAGGGAGAAATCACAATACTAAATATATTATCACATTTCAAACATCATCTAGGAGAGAATGCTAAGTAAGATTCACCTGGAAAGTGAGAGAAAGCACAAAAAGTGGGTAAGGAAGAGTTCAGGGCAACTTGCCTGGCTAGCAGCTGATACAAGCTCCTAAATTTTAGAAAAACAATAAGAGAGAAGCCCCCAGAGCTCTACTCTCCAAGAGGAGCTATTATAGTCTACACTAGAAGAACCACCATCACCACCACCCCAACCCTGGCAGGTCTAGAGCCTGTCATAGGGAGGTGTTTGAAAATTTACACAAAGACATTCCTCCAGAAAGGGAACCCATGTGCTATCCCACAGGCATCTGAGCCTATAGGAACTTGAGCCTGGTGCTATTCTGAGAGCCTAAATACCAGATAATCACAGGCATACATGCAGCCAGTGCCCAAGTCCAAGGAGGAATAAAGGACCCCAGATACCACCCTGCTGCAGGCTGCTGTTCAGACTAAGGTGCTAGTGGACAGTATTTTCCACTGCTTCCTTGGGTGGGGCCCTAACTTTTCTAGTCACAGGTCCAAGGCACTATTTTAAGAGTTTGGTTCTGGGCTGTACCCTACCCCCAAGCTAAATTTGGGCTTGGTATGGGAGCTGCAGCCCCTGTCTGGCAGGGGAGGTACAAGGAAACCAGGATGTCCAGCACTCATCTGGAACAATGTTCACCCTTCTGCAACCAGCTGCTATGGACTGAGTAAACTGCTCTTCCCATAGTCTCCTGCCAGCACAGCCTGCCTGACAAGGTCCCTATACTCTGTGGTCACAGGTGACAGTTTGGGAGTTTAAAGCTGGGCAGTACCCGACCCTCAGGCAGAGTTCATACTGACACAGCTGCAGCCCCACATAGTTAAGGAGGTACAAAGAGGTACAACTAGGGCAGTTCCCAGTGACTCACTATGGGTTTCTGTGAGACTGAGACACAAACAAACTATACTCCCTATAGTTTATTGCCTTTGCCACTTGCCTGAAAGAGACCTTGCCCTCCTTATGTCAAGGCCATATTCATCACTGTTATGAGGTATTAATACTGGGTCATGCCTTGCCCTTGGGTCAAGTTCAAGGTGATACAGCCACAACTACAGCCTGGCCAGGAAGGTACCAGAGAGAACAAGTTCTCCTAAGCACATTTTGGGCAATACCCACTGCTCTGTTACAGACATCTGTGGAACTGGGGACTAGCCTGCCCAATCCATGGCAGCTACCAGTAATACCAGCATAGTCCACTTGGGTTTTAGTGTTTGTCTTCACCACCAATACTGCCATCTCCCACATCTCACTAGCTGCTCAAGGGTATAGGAGCTCAACCACACACCTAACCTTCTGCTCTAGCTACTAGGTTCTGGCAAGCCACCTGAAGCCTTAGCCTAGGAATTGGCACAGAGGATACTTTCACACTGCTGTCAGCATTTATAAAACAAGGAAAAAAAAAACCTACACCAACAATTTTATATCCTTTAAAAAGAAGCTTCATAAGTAAAAAAGAAATAGTCTTTCCCAGACCAGCAGACACTGAAAGAATTCATTACCACAAGATGAACCCTGCTTAAACAGAGGGAAAAAAAGGTCAATATTCACCATCACAAAAACAGAAAATATATAAAACTCACAGCCTTATAAATAATCACACAAAAGAGGAGAAAATTAAATGGCAACATGACAGATGTTTAACAAAGCACAAAGACAAAAGGGCAGAGAATTTATAAAATAACAGGAAATCAGCTAATAATATAACAAGAATAAAGCTCACAAGTCAATATTAACCTTGAATAAATGGATTAAAGGCTTCACTTAAAAGATGAGCAGAATGGATTAAAAAAAAAAAAAGACAAACCATGATCCAACTATATACTGTTTACAAGAAATAGACCAAACCCATAAAAACAGATATAGACTGAAAGTAAAGAAGTGGGAAAAGATATGTCATACAAATGGAAATCAAAAGTGAGCAGGAGTAGCTATAGGTATATCAGATAAAATGAACATTAAATTAAAAACAGTTTTAAAACAGACAAAATTGGGAATGGAGGCAAGATGGCCCACTGGAGCAGGCTTTCCACAGAGGCTCCCATCCAGAAGGACAGTTAAAGGACAGAAGTTTAGCAAGTAAACTGATGGTTTGGAGCTGAGCCAAGAGAGAAGGTTGAAGAACGCACATGAGACAAGTAGCTGAGGCCAGCTGCAACCTCAAGGAAATAAACAATAGGTGCAAAATCCATCACCAAGCAGACATGAGTCCCCTCCCCCATGAGAATGGCTCGCAGTATACTTTTTTTTTTTTAATCACCCTCAGTAGAGTGCTTTGGCATCACAGCTCACAGCAACCTCCAACTCCTGGGCTTAGGTGATTCTTTTGCTTCAGCCTCCTGAGTAGCTGGGACTACAGGCACCTGCCACAATGCCCGGCTATTTTTTGTAGCAGTTTGGCCAGGACCTGGTGTAAACCTGCCACCCTCAGTGTATGGGGCCAGCACCCTACCCACTGAGCAACAAGTGCCACCCCTGCAGTACACTTTCTACAAACAAGTGAGCAGAGTTCAGATCTCCTCCTATTTTATCCCATGGAAGAGACCCTCCAAAAACCGAACTCCTTCCCCAGTGTGCCATGGCACTCTCCCGCCAGGCACAAAACTGCATTAAAATGTATATATTCTCTACCTGCAATTCTGAACTCCCAGCATTCTCCTCCACTTTCACCCCAAGGTCTAGAAGCCTATCCCCCATAGAGTCCAGATTCTTGGGCATTTTCTCGAGAGGCATGGACAAGGCGTGGGCTGGGCTGTTCTGATTCTGCGGCACCAGTGAAAGGAGAAGACGGTGAACTGAGGGAACCATACAGGAGAGGGAGAGGCCGTGCCCCATGGCACAGAATAGCAGCAGCAGCAGTAGGAACAATAGGGCTCACACCGCTGGGGATATTTTGGAGACACACTCCCTGACACTCTGGGCAACCAGAGAAAGCTGGGCATCTTCTCCAGTGGCAGCCACTGGTAGAACAGATCTGGGATAGAAACACAGGCCCTGTGAGTAAAGGGTATGCCTGAGGTGGTACCTGCCTGGGCACGGCGCAGTAAGACAGAGACTAGAATATGCACCCGCAGAGACAGCATATTCCCAGGGTGGAGCTGAGCCAGAAGGACTGCTGTAGTGAGCCTAAGAAGCCCCCAGGGGATCATAGCTGAGCAAAACCTGGTGGAGAGAGGCAGGAGCTGAGAGCTGAATATGAGCTCTAATCACGCCTGCCCAAATACAACACAACAGAGACAGACATGCCAGCTCCGTGCAGTGGCACAGACCAGGGCTGAGTCACAGTTTCTGTGAACTCAAACAGCTCCCGGTTGGCAGGGGAATATAGCCAGGATAGAAACACGAATTCTACAAAAATAGAAGAGTCAGTAACATCAATCAGAGGGCGGGGCTGGAACTGAGTTAACTGCCTCAGCTTCCTTTAAGCACCAGCAGTTGTCAGACCTCAGCTCCCCTTGCCAGATGGTGGCATAGTGCAGCAGCCTGGCCCAGGAGAAATAGAATCTCCCTGTGACTCAGGCAGGCATAAACCCCTGGCACATCTGCTTATTGGAGGGACCTGGGTCACAGCCCTGTGGAATTACCAGTGACTGGGTGTGACAGAGGTGCAAGGTAGGGAAGGAGTCATCAACCTTCCCAGACTAACTCATTTGTTGGGTGAGTACTTCTGACTCCTCAGAGGACCGGAGCAAGTCATACTCGAGCTACCAGCAGACCCCTGCTATCCAGTTGCCGGAGACCTTTTGAACTCTCTCACTTGAGATAGGGTACTGACTGGGACAACTGATTTGGATCTCTTGAACTTGGCCAATCATCCGAGGAGTATCCAAAGTGGTACCATGGGCGTACTACCACCTCTGCAGCACTCCTCCTCCACCACTGCAGACTCCAGCAACTTTATTGCCAGAGTCCCTGAACTTTCGCTGTCTTTTCCATCCCCTACATTGGATCACCAACGTGCTCCACCATGTCAGACGCAGCAGTGGACACCAGCTCTGAGATCACCATCAGGGACTTAAAGCTTTGAGGAAAAGAAGAAAGTTGTGGCCAAGGCAGAGAACGGAAGAGACCTCCGTGTTAATGGAAATGCTAATGAGGAAAATGGGGAGGGAGAGCAGGAGGCTGACAATGAGGTAGATGAAGAAGAGGAAGAAAGTGATGGTGAAGAAGAGGATAGAGATGGAGATGAGGAAGCTGAAGCCACCACAGGCAAACAGGCAGCTGAAGATAATGAGGATGAGGATGATGATACCAAGAAGCTGAAGACTGATGAGGATGACTGGACAGCAAAAATGGAAAAGTTAAACTTAAGAAAAAAAGAGGCCACTATGACCTATTCCCCCCTCTACTTCCTGTCTTAGAATCTAAACATGGTCACCTTAGAGTAGAGAGGCCTATACGCCCACCCACTGCAGACAGTGCCACCCACAGGTGACATGCGCCCTTCACTACCCAACCAAATCCACAAGAATTTGCAACAGAGAAGGAAAAAAGAACCAAAACTTCCAAGGCCCTGCTTTTTTTCTTAAAAGTACTTTAAAAAAGAAATATGTTTGTAATTTTTATTTACATTTTATATTTTCGTACACATTGTTAGGGGTTAGCCATTTTTAATGATCTCACGTTACCAAACCAGCCTTCAGAGCATTCTCTCTGCTACTTCCTTACTTGACTTGTGTTGCAACCATGTTCATTATAGTCTTGAAGGAGAAAAAAAAGCTTGGAAAACAAAAAAGCAGAATCAACAACAAAAAGCAGTCTTATTCTGAGCATTCCAGTAACTTTTTTTGTGTATGTACTTAGCTGTACTATAAGTAGTTGGTTTGTATGAGATGGTTAAAAAGGCCAAAGATAAAAGGTTTCTTGTTTTTCCTTTTTTTTGTCTCTGAAGTTGTTGGGGTTTTGTTTGTTTGTTTGTTTTTTGGCCTGTTTGATGTATGTGTAAAACAGTGTTATCCAACAATAAACTGAAATTTTATTTTGCTGAGTTATAAAAAAAAAAAAGGAAAGAAAGAAGAAATATAAAAGATCATCAGAAACTATTTTGAACAACTATATGCTCACAAACTAGAAAAGCTCAAGAAAATAGATGAATTCCCAAAAACCAACCACCTTTCTAGATTGAACCAGGAAGAAATAGAATTCCTGAGTAGACCAATAAAAAGTAGCACTATTGAATCAATAATAAAAAATATCCCAACCAAAAATAGCTCAAGACCTGATGGATTCAGAGCCAAATTCCACTAGACATACATACAAAGAATTGGTGCCAGTCCCACTAAAACTGTTCCAAAAGATCAAGAAGGAGCAAAATCCTCCCTAACTCATTTTGTGAAACTAGTATCACCATGATACCAAGGCCAGGAAAGGGTACAACAGAAAAAAGAAAACTACAGATTAATACCTTTAATGAACACAGTTGCAAAAATCTTCAACAAAACACTAGCAGACTAAATCCAATAACATATCAAAAAATAACTCACCAAATGACGTACTCAACAAATGATAAAAACTTTTCTTCATGATAAAAACTCTCAAAAAACTTGATATAGAAGGAGCATACCTCAAAACAGTAAGAGCCATATATGACACATCCACCAGTAATCATATTGAATGGGGTAAAGTTGAAATCATTCTCCCTAAGAATTAAAACAAGACAAGGATGCCCACTGTCACTGCTTTCATTCAACATAGTACTGGAAGTCCTAGCCAGAGCAATTAGGCTGGAGAAAGAAAGAAAATGGCATCCAAACTGTAAAAGAATTCAAATGATCTCTGTTTGTTGATAATGAGATCTTATACATAAAAATCTCTGTGGACTCTTCCAAAACACTCCTAGATTTGATAAATTCAGCAAAGTTAAATTCAGGAAAGTCTCAGGTTATAATGTACAAAATTCAAGGGCATTTTTTTATGCACCTAACAGTGAACAAGCTAAAAACCAAATCAGGAACTCAATCTTATTTATATAGCTGCCAAAAAAATAATGCCTAGGAGTAAATTTAATCAAGTAGGTAAAAGAGGAGAACTATAAATCACTGATGACAGAAATCAAAGATGACATAAACAAATGGAAAAACATCTCATGAATGGGAAGAAATGAGTATTGTGAAGATGACCATATTTCTCCAAGTAATTTGTACATTTAATGCAATTCCTATCAAAATACCAACTCTATTTTTCATAGAATTAGGAAAAACAATTCTAAAATTTATATGGAACCAAAGCTAAGCCCAAATGGCCAAAGCAATCTTAAGTAAAAAGAACAAATCAGAGGTATTACATTACCCAACTTCAAATTATATCACAATCCTATAGTAACCAAAACAGCATGGCACTGGTATAAATAAAAGTAGACACATAGATCAATGGAACAGCAAACCCAGAAATAAAACTGTATACCTACAACCAACAATCTTTGACAAAGCAGACTGAAACACATACTAGGGAGAGGACATTCTGTCCAACAAATGGTGCTCTGAAAATTAGAAAGTCGCATGCAGAAGATTAAAACTGGATTCCTGTCTCTTTGCCATATACAAAAGTTAACTCAAAATGAATTAAAGGCTAAATAAGTTTTGAAACAAAAATTCTGGAAGAAAACCTAGGAAAAGCTATTTTGGACGTTGGGCTGACAAAGAATTTATGACTAAGACCTCAGTAGCAAACACAATAAAAACAAAAATAGACAAACTGGACTTAATTAAACTAAAAAGCACTGCAAGAGAAATAGAGTTGATAGACAACCTACAGAATGGGAGAAAATATTTATAAACCATATCTGGCACAGGACTCACACCCAAAATCTACAACGAATTCCACTCAGCGAGAAAGAAACAACCTCATTAAAAATTGGGCAAATGACATGAATAGACATTTTTCAAATGCTTAACACCACTAACCATCAAGGAAATGCAAATTAAAACCATAATGAAAGGCCAGGTCTGGTGGCTTAGGTCTGTAATCCTACCACTCTGGGAGGCCGACGCAGTTCAAGAACAGCCTGAGCAAGAGGGAAGCTCTAAAAATAGCTGGGTGTTGTAGCCAACACCTGTAGTTCCAGCTGCTTGGGAGGCTGAGGCAAGAAAATTGCTTAAGCACAGGATTTGAAGTTACGAGCTAGGACACCACAGCACACTACCAAGGACATCAAAGTGAGACTCAATTTCAAAAAAAATAAAATAAAACCACAATGAAATACCATCTTACCGCTGTCAGAATAGCCTTTATTGAAAAGTCAAAAGCCATTAGATATTGTCCTGGATGTACTTAAAAGGGAATATATTTTGCTTTGGGGAGGGGGGAGGCTGGGGGAAACTCACACTGAGTAGAGTGCAGTGTTATCATCATAGCTCACTGCAACCTCCAACTCTTGAGCTCAAGTAATCCTCCTGCCTCAGCCTCCTGAGTAGCTGAAACTACAGGCACACACCACAGTGCCCAGATAATTTTTCTATTTTTAGTAGAAATGATGGTCTCACTTTTGCTCAGGCTGGTCTTGAACTCTTGAGCTCAAGCACTTCTCCTGCCTCAGCCTCCCAGAATGCGATTACAGACAGGAACCACTGTGCCCTGCCGGGTGGGAATGTATTAATAAATTAGTTTATGGAAAACAGTATGGTGATTTCTCAAAGAACTGAAAGTGGATCTGCCATTCAACCCTGCAGTCCCACTATTGAGTATCTACCTAGAGGAAAAGAAATCATTTCAAAAAGATACCTTCACTTACATGTTTATTACAGCACAATTCACAATCAGAAAGATATGGGATCCATCTGAGTGTTCATCAACTGATGAGTGGATAAAGAAAACATGGTGTATATATACCAGGGGTGTCCAACTTTTCAGCTTCTCTGTGCCACATCGGAAGAAGAAAATACACAAACATTAATGAAAGCCAATGAGCCAATAAAAAGGTCCATGCATAATTTTCTGCCACCACAAATAAGCAAAAGTCCTCAGATAATAATTTTAATTATTTAGTGGCCCATTTAGGGTCTTTAAAAAATTGTTGAGCAGGTCCCAAATTTGCAGTCATTATTATAGAAAATGTATGTATCTAAGTAAGAAAACATCTTTGGGATTTTTTCATTATTTTTTATTATAAAAGTAAAGTGGGCAACATGAAACTAGTGGATATTTGACACTGTATTTGGAAAATTAATGCATCAGTGTCTGCTTCAATGGAAGTAGTTGCAATTCTCAGTGAGTTCTCAAGGTGCTTATCAGATGTTTTGGTTCTGCTTTACTCTCGGTGTGCTTCATTTTTGTAAAGAGTTGCTCACAAATGTAGGTACTGTCAAAAAGCGATGACATAAATAAGGAGTGATTTTGAAGTGACAGATATTTGTCTCAGGGAAGATAGGCCCTATAGAAATCCAGTAAAGCAGCATGATCAAATTTTTCTTTAAGTTGAATGCCAGATTACAGCTCTATGCATTCCATTTGAAAATTGGGAGGTAACGTATTTACATTGATTGAAAATGAAATCTTAAGCACATTAAAATATTTATTACTTTTCTGGAAATCTTGAAATATGTTTTCAAATTCTTACATTAAATTGTAAAGCAAGGCTGCATATTTTTCACTGTTCACAGGACTGTGCTGAGCCAACATGTCAAAATGCATAAAATCGTTTGCCATAATTTTAGTTTCATCTGGAATCCTGTTATGGTTTGAAACATTGTATTGAAAAGTTGGTTTTCACCTTGAAGACACTTGTTTAACTCATTTAAACTATGCTTAAATCCACTAACAATGCTAAATTTGTAAGCCAATTTTCACCATCAAGTTCTGGCACAAATTTGGTTTTTGATACCATAAATGACTTTGATAACAGCTTGCAAATCATAATTTGGCATTGACTTAACCATCTTACTTCTGAGTAAATAATGGCACCATCATCAGCATCAGTGTTTTTAAAGAATTCCTGGAATAGGTGATGGTTTAGTCCCTTGGCCCTTTATGAAATTCACAGTCTTGATGACAATTTGCATGATGTTATCTATGTTTAAAGCTTTGTGCATAAATTTCCTTGATGTACTATGCTTCATCAAACATGAGTTTTGGTCAGCAGTTATGTCATTTTCTATTAATTTTACAAATCTCTCTATTTGACTTTAACATACTGGGAAACCCTCAGTAACTATACCAGATATATTCACAGAGGACAAAGTAAATCACTTTAACATGTTTTTTACTACTTTGTATAAATCTCTTGATTTGGTTATGTCTTTTAATGGCAGTAAAGAAGCCATTTCTAAAATGACATTATATTCGTCAATAGCTCTAATAAAAATGGCAAATTGAATTCTGTTTGTAACATCAGTGCTATTATCCATCACCAAAACATAAAATTTAAAATTAGTAGCTTTACTCTCCAAACTTCTTTTGCTAGGTTTTCTAATTTCTTCCATTTGTCTGGCTATAGTTTGGGAAGACAATCTGATTTTAAAAAGATCCCCCTTTCAGGACAAATTATATCTGCCATACTTCCCATACATTGCTTAATAAACTCACCATCAGTAAATGATTTTGATTTTTTTTACTATTAAATATGCTACCACATAACTAGCTTTTACAGTAGAATCTAAGTTGTAACTTTTTTTTTAATTAAATCATAGCTGTGTACATTAATACTGTCATGGGGCACAGTGTGCTGTTTTTATATACAATTTGAAATATTTTCATCAAACTGGTTAACATAGCCTTCATGTCATTTTCTTAGTTGTTGGTAAGTTGTAACTTTTTTTTTTTAATCATTATTTATTTATTTTGTAGTTTTTGGCCAGGGCTGGGCCTGAACCTGCCACCTCCAGCACAGGGGGCCTGCGCCCTACTCCTTTGAGCCACAGGCGCCACCCATTCTCAAATGTTTTAAGAAAATAAAAATTATTGTTTATATCTACCAAAACAATCACAAACCTATTTTGACTATAAAATTGCAGTTAGGGTTCTTTATTCCTATTTCATTTAGATATTTTTTCACATATTGACAAATAAACTTTAGGTATTATCGGGTCAAACCTAGAATTTTCACAAGAGAATATTCATCCAGATATAGTCACAAAAGTTTTAGTGCAGATATTTATAATTTGATGGATCAAAATAGGCTGTCTGCCCTCATCTTTGCATTCAATAGCAAGGACCCAATGGCCACAGAGAAAATTAGACCACTCCCCTTACTGAGGTCAGTAACTTGGTAGGCAGGGCCCACATGAATCCTCAGTGTCAGATGTGGTTTGCCAAAATCAAGATGTGCCGGCCAGGAGGAAGCCTGTCTGCTCAGATGTAGGTGGGCTGTGCACAGTCATGTGATACAGGTGGGCTGTACACAGTCATGTGATGCAGGTGGGCTGTATACAGTCATGTGATACAGGTGGGCTGTACACAGTCATGTATGATTTCTGAGCAGCTGTTGTGTTTCTGTCCCACTGATTTATCCTTCACACTCTTTAAGAAAAATAAAGAAACTGACCATACTTAAATGTGTTTTGTTTTATTACCTACTTGAGATACATGCTTCAAGATAGAATTTAACAAATCTCCCAACTCTTAATTTTCATAAAGAAATCAGTTAATCCCCTAAATAATAAATCACTTGACATAAATTTTAAAATACTGTTTGTCACTACTCACATGGAAAATCATCTCATTCTGTTAGCCAGGTTTTCATGACTATTTGTTTACAATAATCAATTCTTGTTTTTATTTTCATTTTTCACCCAGACAATGATTTCTGTATTAATTCCTTCAAACTAGAGTTGATGAAAACTCCCCAAAATCTTTGACTATTCTGAATTTTTTTTCATAGTCTACAAAAACATATGGCAATGATTTCTTTTTTTTCTTTTTCAGACAGTCTCACTATGTCACACTCATTAGAGTGCTGTGGCATCACAGATCACAGCAACCTCAAACTCGTGTGTTAAGTGATTCTCTTGCCTCAGCCTCCCAAGTAGCAGGGACCATAGGCACCTGCCACAATGCTCAGCTATTTTTTGGTTGCAGTTGTCATTGTTGGTTAGTTGGTCCAGACTGTATTCAGACCTTCCAGCCTTAGTGTATGTGGCTAGCGCTGTAACCACTGTGGTATGGATGCTAAGCCCATATGGCAATGATTTTATTCTTATGTACTTTAAGCTTAAATTAGGTTAAATAACCAATTTTAATGTTTAATAGTGACGCTAACTGAGGTAAAAAATAAACTCCTCAGTCTAATTAATACTTGTTGGTTGAATAATATTTTAATTTTGCAAAATACGTTGAAGAATTTCACAAAGAATTAAATGGGGACACTAACAAACTATTCAATTTTAAGTAGATATACCTTATTGTTTTACAATAACAATCCCTTGAAGAATGTTTAAATATTAATTAGAAAAATTAGATTTAGACACCAACGTAAGTCCCATTTCTCCAAGGAATTTAAGTAGTTTAATAGTCTAGAAATAACAAAATGTCCTTCTCAGCCCAGGCTTGCTTTATTTCCTTTTATTTTATTCAGAAAAGTGATTCCTTTGTATTTTGAAGTTTCCTTGCCAAGTGTCCGCAGTTTCTGTGCTATTAATAGAGTACTTAATTGCAAATGAGAACTGTGTTTCTAGCAAAGCTAATGAAGTTGAACTTTAATTGCTTCACAATAGTTTTTGAATATAATTTCCTGTTTATTCTAATCAGTTTATAAACAATAACTTTTTATGCCGTTAGAAAATAATGCAACATCGTCACTTCTTGTAACAAATCCAAAAGGGTGCCAGTCAGTGACTGGTTCTCTATGTTTATTGGACTTATTCCTAATCAGAGGTGTGTAGAGACATGTTTCCTTATAAAGCTTACTATTACAACTAGGAAAGGAATGTTGAGATTAAAGGTTCATTAGATAATAAATCTGTCCAAAATTTATTTTTTCTATAATATTAAAATTATTTACTAGTTGATAAAGTCATTTTAGACAAGGTGGATATATGTATTTTTTTATTGTTTGTGATTCATTGAGAGTACATGAATTAGGCTACACTGATTGCATTTGTTAGATAAAGTCCCTCTTGTAATTGTGTCCTACCTCCAAGAGGTGTGCTGTACACCATAAACCCCATGCCGGTCTCTTCTCCCCACTCCCTCATTCCTCTGCCCCACCTCTTGTATTAGCTCATCTACTGCCTTCATAATAGAATTGACTACATTGAATTCTTGCTTCTTCATTCTTGTGATGCTTTATGAAGAAGAATGTATTCCAACTCAATCCTGGTTAATACGAAAGATATAAAGTCCCCATTCTCTTTAATGACTGAATAGTATTCCATGGTATACATATACCACAGCTCATTAATCCATTCCTGGGTTCGTGGGCATTTAGGTTGTTTCCACATTTTGGCGATTGTAAATTAAGCTGCAATAAACAGTCCTTATGATAAAAGAATATTGTTTTCTTCTGGATAGATGCCCAGTAATGGGATTGCAGGATCAAAGGGGAGGTCTAATTTGAGTTCTTTGAGGGTTCTCCACAGTCCCTTCCATAAAGATTGTATTAGTTTGCAGTCCCACCAGCAGTGTAAAAGTATTCCTTTCTCTCCATATCCACACCAACATCTGCAGCTTTGAGGCTTTGTGATGTGGGCCATTCTCACTGGGTATAGATATTATCTCAGGGTGGTTTTGATTTGCATTTCTCTTATAATCAAGGAAGATGAGCATTTTTTCAGATATTTGTCAGCCATTTGTCTGTCTTTATCAGAGAATGTTCTGTTCATATCTCTTGCCCAGAGGTAGATGGGATTGTTTACTCCTTTTCTGTTGATTGATTTGAATTCTTTGTAGATTCTAGTTATCACTTCTTTGTCAGATTCATACCCTGCAAATATATTTTTCCATATTTTTCCTTTTTGAAGGTTGTCTTTTTGCTTTGTTGTGTCCTTAGCTGTGCAGAAGCTTTTCAGCTTAATCCCCATTTGTTAATTTCTGTTGTTGCAATTACCACAGGAGCTTTTTTCATAAATCTTTCCCCAGGATGGTCTCTTCAAGGGTTTTCTCCACACTTTCTTTGCACATTTTTATTGTTTAATGCTTTAGATTTAAATTTTTCATGCATCTTTAATCAATTTCTGTCTTGTAGTTCTCTAAGCAATTGTTCTGCTTTCTCTCTCTTTTTTTCCTGTGTCTTTGGCTACCTGGGTTAACTAAAAAACTTTATCTTCTAACTCTTTCTTGATTCTTTCTTCTCCATGGTCTAAGCTATTTTCAATACATTCTACTGCATATTTACATTTCCTGATTTTCTCCTCCATTTCTGTAAGCTCTACCATATTCTATCTATATTCTACATATCTCTTGTCCAGTTTTTTGGTTTTGTCTTTCCATTTTCTTATCCATTCCTTTTATTGTCTTTATAATCCATAATTTAAATTCCCTTTCTGTCAAATTCATTAAATATTTATAGGTGAACTCTTCTGCAGTAGCTGCCTGATGGTCCCATGGGGTAGTTCCTCTGTTTGGTTTTTCATGTTGCCTAAATTTTTTTCTGTTGGTTCCTCCTCATGTGTTCTTTCTTCTTGTTTACATCCATGTCCTCATTTTTCTTTCTTGCTTCCTTCTTTGCTTCAAATTACCTTGTCTCAGAGTTTAGGTCAAACAGAAGAGAAGAGTGAAGTGCAAGCAGGGAGAAACAAGAGGGAAAGAAACAAAGAAGAAAAAAGAAGGAAAGAGAAAAAGAAAACAAAAAGAAAAAAGGGAAGGGGGATAAAAAAAAAGAATTGAAGAATAGGAGATAATGAGGACAAGAAGAGAGAATTAGAGTGATAGAAGGAATGGTATTGATTGGCATGGTGGTTAGGCCACTCCTATCATTCACAGATTTTGAGGGCCTGGGCTGGGAGAGTTCTTCAAAATCAGGGGCACCATACCAGCCCAAACATATCCGATCTCTTTCTTGTGACCAAAAATATAGGAGTCCTTGCTCTCAATGAAAGTAAAAATGGAAGTTAAGAGTAGAACCAGCCAAATTAGCAAAAACAAAATGCAACAAAATAAAAAAAGTTCAAATAGCCAAAAAATGCTGCAAACTCTGCAATACAGGTGAGAAAAAAAAAAGAATAATGAAAGTGAAATAAATAATAAAAATTAAAAGAAATACTAATATAATACATACATACATATATATATGTATATATATATATATATATATATATATATATATATATTAGTATATATATCGTGGAAGGACCAACTTTAATAGGAATACATATGTTGCAATATGTTGCCAGGACACCAGATGACACTGTGTTTTTTTTAAGAAGATCATGAAAACAGCCAGCAACCTCTATGGTCTTTATTCCTAACTTAGTTGGGTTAGGTGATCACCTGATTATTTCCTCAGCTTTCAGACTCTGCTGGGTTGGGATCTTTTTTTTTTTCTTTAAAGATTTTTTGTTAAATCATAGCTGTGTACATTAATGCAATCATGGGGTACAGGGTGGTATTTTCATATACATTTTGAAATACTCTCATCAAACTGGTTAATGTAGGTTAATGTAGCCTTCATGTCATTTTCTTAGTTATTGAGTTAAGACATTCATACTCTGCTTTTAGAAAGATTTACTTGTACCCTTATAAGATAAACCATAGAGGTGACCCCTCCAATCACCCTCCCTCCACCCATCCACCCCCCTCTCCTCCCCTCTCCCACCCCCCTTCCCATATTCTAAGACTATAATTAGGTTATAACATTCCTGAGAAAGCTATAAATTAGTTTCAAAATAGGGCTGTGTACATTGGATACTTTTTCTTCTATTCTTGAGATACTTTGCTAAGAAGTACATTTTCTAGTTCCATCCATGTAAACATGAAGGAGATAAAGTCTCCATCTTTCTTTATGGCTGCATAGTATTCCATGGTGTACATATACCACAATTTATTAATCCATTCGTGGATCTATAGGCACTTGGGCTTCTTCTATGACCTAGCAATTATGAATTGGGCTGCAATAAACATTCTGATGCTGGGTTAGGATATTAAAGCTTAAAAGAATCCTTCAGGAGCAAGTCCAACAGTGCCCCTGTCTCCAGTTCCCGAGGGGTGCAGGAGTCCCTCAGCCTGTCCCAAGAGTGGAGTTCTGATCCCAGCATGTGGAATTAAGACAGCCTTCCCTTGGGCCCATGATAAGACCTTCTTACAACCTTGCCACAATGGTAGTCCCCTGGTCACTGAGACCCTCCCAGTATGGCTGACTCTCCAGTCACCAAATTGATGGCAAATCCACTCCCACAAGTATTCAAATCTAGTTGCTGTACACTGTTTGAGTCCACTCACTTTTCCAAGATTTCCACTCAACACATGCTTCTCCCCCAAACTGAAAACTCTGAAAAGGCTTCCTCCCATTCCAGACCTCTGTGGAGGGCCAAACAGTTCTGTTGGGTACCAGTCACTTGCTTAATTCCTCAGATTTCCACTGCTCTTGATCACATGTAGCCAGCTCACCACTTCCTCACTGTGGTCCCTGAGCTGGGACTCCAGGCTAGGTTCGTTGCACCAGGTATGGATGGATTCACTCTTTTTCCTCAGTCATACTAGGAGAGCTCAGCTGAACAATCTTTCTGGTCTGCCATCTTTCTCTATCACTGACAAGGTGGATATTTTCAAAATTGATTTTTCCCGTCCTTAGCCTTTTAGAATATAAATAATTAAATTGTGATTTTATGCTTTTTATTACCTCTCCCATTTAACTGTCTTAAATATTGTCCATATTTTTCAGGGGTGCATATATTTTCAACATTTTAAGGTAACAGTTGAATTAAGTAATCCACAGTTTTCTTTTTTGTAAAAATTTTTATCTTTTTGAGTTTGCAATACTTTCTTGCAGGGTTTCACTGGCAGAAGTGATGGTACATTTCTAAATGAAGCTTGAATTGCCTGTTACAAGGAGGCTCAAGTTTTAAAATCAAG
>CAUYQV010037897.1:0-21714 GCA_963574575.1 Galagoides demidoff
GGGCGCCTGTAGTCCCAGCTACTTGGGAGGTGGAGGCAGGAGACTCGCTTGAGCCCAGGAGTTGGAGGTTGCTATGAGCTGTGATGCCATGGCACTCTACCCAGGGGGATAGCTTGAGGCTCCGTCTCAAAAAAAAAAAAATAGGTTATGGTCAGCTGAAGGCTTGAGTGGGATTGGAGAATCTGGTCCCATGGTGGTGTCCTCACAGGGTTGGCTGGTCAGTGTGGTTAGGAGGCCTCAGTTCTTTATCACAGGGATGTCCCCATAGGCCTGCTTGAGCTTCCTCACAACATGGCAGCTGACTTTCCCTAGGGCAAGCTATTGAGAGTGAAAGCAAGAAAAAAACCACAGGTTAGTCTGAACTAACCTCCAAAGTTATACACTCCTTCATTCCCACAATATTCCGTTGGTTACAAAGGTCAGAACTATTTTGATGGGGTCTCCACAAGGGTGGAGATTCTCACAAGGTGAGGAGCATTACAGTCATTCCCACAGACTTACTCCACTGGAACTGGACCCAGCCTCTTTTTGGCACATTACACTTTTGCTCCCCTGCTCAAAAACTCCAATGGCTTCCCAGAAAACACAGAATAAACCCTAAAGTCCGTACCAAACTTTATGCCCCAGTTCCCTCACATAGCCCAGCCCCTCTGCTCCATCCTCACCTCCTAACTCCCGTCTCTCAGTCCACTCCAGTCACATCACCTTTCTCTTTGTCAAACACACCAAACTCTTTACCCTCCCAGGACCTTTGCATCTGCCATTGCCTCAATCTAGACCTTTCTTTTCTCTCTCTCCCCTGCCTCATTCACGGCTCCACTCAGAGGCTCACCCCTTCCACCTCCTCAGAAAAGCCTTCCACTGTCTATCGGACTAACACTCATTTCCACGCTTCTCTCTATTTTTTTCCTCATCTTGGTGTTTCTGAATAGCAATTATCACAACATGAAATTATATTGCATACTATTATTATTATTTTAATTTTTCTCCCCCCCAACAACAAAGAAGATAAGGACCATTTCTGAAGTACTTCCAGCTTTAGCCCCAGGGTTTAGAACAGTGCCCAGCCTGTGCCAGACACCCAACTGCTGAGTGAATGAATGACCGAATGACCAAAAAATAGCCAGGCATTGTAGCGGGTGCCTGTAGTCCCAGCTACTTGGGAGGCTGAGGCAAGAGAATCACTTGAGCCCAAGAGTTTGAGGTTGCTGTGAGCTATGACACCATGGCACTCAACCTCAAGGTGACTGACAGAGACTCTGTCTCAAAAAAAAAAAAAAAAGTGTCAGCGGAGAGCTGAGAATACAAAGTCCAAGTCTCGACGTTGTACCAAAATAGATTATGTGCCATTAAAAGAGATTTTGAAATACAAAATTGTATTTTCTCAAGTTGCTATTTAAAAGGAGATTCCACTGGATATATGTAATGTTTTAAACAGAATCGTCTCTTTTGAAGCCATCAAAGAGTGTATTCTTTGTCCTGAAATTGCTCACATGTATTGAATTTCCTCCTTACATGAGTTGAAACTGGATGGTGTTTATCCTTGTAGAAGCCATCGTTGATGTGTGTGGCAGCTCCTGCCTGAAGTTCACAAAGCAAGGAACAGACTCTTCATTCATTCATTCTCCAGCCCGCCACCTTTCCATAGGGATGCCAAGGGCCTCGAGCCTCTCTATGCCTGAGTGTTCAGAGCCTCCGAGGACCATCTCCCCTTGGAGGGTGGTGCAGCTCCCACCCTGGGGTTTAGGTTTCCATCATAAGTCTTTCCAGCAAACAAGACTCATTCAAGCTTTGGAGAAGAAAATTGATTAGCCTGGAAGGCTTTGTTGAAGGGAGTTGGGCTTGAGGATGAGATGAAAGCTGCTGTGTGTTTTGACAGTGGGAGTTGTTAGGAGAGTGAAGGGGGAGGGGCACAAACGTAGATTCCTTCCTGTCTCTGAAGGCATTCTGCTACCTGCCCAGGCATAGGGTTCAGGTCATCCCAACTACGCATCAGATCTGGACACTGGCAGCTCAGCCATGCCAGCACATTCCAAACCACGGAATCCTTGAAAAGCTTGCTGGGCAGATGCCATATGGAGGACATGTTGACCTCCCAGTGAGGTTGGCCAGTGAGCCTGGGGAACAAGTCGTCCTGAACAGACTCTTTCTCCTGGGGACCTGGGGTTTTCACAAATAACACACTGACTGACAAGGTTCAGCTTGAAGTGAGTCCTGGCTCAGAGGGGTTTTTCCTGTTTCCCCTCCATGTGGAAATAACTGCTGGAGATTCAGCCTCTGCGGGCAATGGCAGAAAAGGAGGATTCCATATACGTGGCAGCCCTGACTGTCCCTGACAGAGAAGTGAGGCTTCTGCTAGGCTCCTAGAAATGCCCTGAGGGGGCTCAGGGTCCCAAAGGAGCCCCATCCCCATGGGTATCTCTGGGAATGAGACACACACAGCTCCTGCTCCTTAAGAATTATAGTCAGAGGGCTGGGCGCAGTGGCTAACACCTATAATCCCAGCACTCTGGGAGGTTGAAGCAGGTGGATTGCTTGAGCACAGGCATTCAAGACCAGCCTGAGCAATAGTAAGACCCCATCTCTAAAAATAGCCGGGCACTGTGGTGGGTGCCTGTAGTCCCAATTACTTAGGAGGCTAAGGCAAGCAGATTGCTTGTGCCCAAAAGTTTGAGGTTGCTGCGAGTTATCACGCCACAGCACTCTACCAAGGGTGACATAGTGAGACTCTCTCAAAAAAATAAAAACAAAAAATCATAGTTGACTAAACAATGGCCCCCAAAATGTATGTCCAGGTCCTAATTCCCAGAACCAGTGAATGTTACCTTATACATCAAAAGTATGATTAAGTTAGAGATCTGAGGAGGATGTGCTTACTAACCTGGATTATCTGAGTAGTCTCTAGATGTGACAGGCAGAGGGGGTGCTGGGGACAGACACATGGAGAGGAAAGGCCATGGGAAGACAGAGGCGGGGACTGGAGTGATGTGGCCACAAGCCAAGGAATGCTGACAACCATGGGAAACTGGGAGAGGCAAAAAGAGTCTCCCCCAGACCTTCTGGAGGGAAAGTGGCTCTGCCAACACCTCCAGCCTTGAGAATTGTTAGAGAATAAATTCAGTCATTTTGGCCATTTAGTTTGTGGCCATTTGTCACATCAGCCCCAGGAAGTGAATACAGGGGTTCATAGCCCAGCACAGGGGAGACAACACAAACGACTACTCACTTAGATAGTTGTTTGTGCACAACAGTGATGACAGTTATGAGGAAGGAGGGTGTGTTGAGAGCCCAGGAAAGGGGGGCCTGCGGCTGTCTGGGGGTGTGGGGAAGGCTGACCTGGGGAGGCAACCTTGATGAAGCTGAAGTGTTTGGGCTCCAGCCATATCTTTGCCAGTGCTGAGTGCCTTTCGGGGAGCCATTTAACATCTCTGTGCCTCAGTTTTTCCATCTATGAAATGGGGGTAATAACAGCAGTCAGATTCTGGGTTGCTGTGATCCTCTGACCACCAGGATCATATCCATCTGCTTTCAGTGCTCTTATAGCTCAAGGTCAACTAACAAGAATTTTAATACAGGGAAGGACGTCAGAGTCCATTTCATCCAAGCTCCAGCTGTACCTCTCATGTTTCTTGCCTGAAAACAAGGTCCTGAGGTCTGTGGAAGCAGCTGAGAGAGCTTCACACCATGGGCAAGTGATCCTGGAAGCCTGAAAGGACCACAGGGCTTTTTCTCCAGAAGACCTTTGCTTTCCATAGCTTTGCCATATCCAGACGCCTGAAGGATGAGATGCTTCAGTTTGAAGAACCTCAGGGCATTGGGGCTCTTAAAGTTACCCCTTTTGCCAAATGCAGAGGGTGTTCCTGATTCAATAAAAAATACCAGACTCTTGGCCGGAGTGATGGCTCACGCCTGAAAATCCTCTGGGAAGCCAAGGCAAATGGATCACTTGAGCTCAGGTGTTCAAGACCAGCCTGAGCAAGAGAGAGACCTGGTCTCTAAAACTAGCTGAGTGTGATGACAGGTACCTATAGTCCCAGCTACTGGGGATACTGAGGCAGGAGGATCACTTGAGCTCAGGAGTTTGAGGTTGCTGTGCACTATGACACCATGGCACTCTACCCGGGGAGATGATGAGACTCTGTCTCAAAAACAAACAAACAAACAAACAAAAAAACAAACAAAAACAGGCTCTCTTCCCCCACACTGATCCTTACCCCATGCTGGGGACACTCTGCTGCCGTGACTAAGGTCCTCCAGGCTGGATCCCCTGGGACCTTTGAAACCTATGCCAGCCAATGTATGAAGCAGAAATGCCCTCAGATGTGACTTGTGCAGGGGTTTAACTATTGCTCTCCTCAGCACAGAGAATTCAGCAAGCAAAGAAGTTGAATGGAAACCTTTGTATTTTGCCCGACTGTTACTGAGAGGGATCTGTGGGTTTGGTCTGAGGCCTAAGTCCACAGATGCAGACAGAGAACCACATAGCTGGTGTGATGTGGGTTTGTTTACCGAGTGGTCCCGGCTGTGGCTGGAGGGCGGCACAAGGCTGTGATTTAGACCCTTGGCGATGCCAGCAAATCCTCTTGGTGACTGCCCAGGCTGTATTCCCTGCCCACATTGGTGCCCACCCTAGAAGTCCTTCAGAACCTACAGATCAGCCCCCCCATGGTGGGCTGGGTTGAACAGAAGCTTATTTCAGAGCTCAGGTCCCTGGGCATGGCCTGACCCTGAGTGGGCTGCCTGGTGGCCAAGTTCAATCCCCTAGGAAACTCCCTACAGAGCACAGGGGAGAGGACAGCAGGTTCTGCTGGAGGTCCAGATGTTGTGTGAAGATGGTGGCAGTTGGAGGGGCCTCTGCAGGATGGTATGGGGGCCTGGCATAGATGACTCTTGCCCCCTGCCTACCCCTACTTTCAATATAGCAAAGGCAGATGATCCCAGTACAGGGGGGTGCTGTGCATGTGTCTCTGGAGGCTGCTGTAACAAGGAACCCAAACCAGGTGGCCTCACCCAACAGCAGTTTGTTCTCTCCTGGTTCTGGAGACCAGAAGTGTGAAGTTAAGGCTTATTAGGTCTCTCTGTCTCTGGAGGTTCTATTCTAGCAAAGCATCCATTCCTGGCCTCTTCCAGCTTCTGGGGGCTGCAGGCATTCCTTGGCTTGTGGCTGCATCACTCCCACCTCTGCCTTTAGGGTCACATTGCCTCCTCCTCTTCTGTCTCCTCTCTCTCTCTCTCTTTTTTATGCAATTTTGGCTGGGGCTGGGCTCTAACCCACCACCCCCGATATATGGGGCCAGCTCCCTACTCCTTGAGCCACAGGTGCAGCCCTCTTCTGTCTCTTGTAAGGACACTTATCTTGGATTTATAGCCCCCTCCCCAGATGATCCAGGATGAACTCCTCGTCTCAATATCCTCTACTTGATTTTATTTACAAAGACCCTTTTCTCGAGTAAAGCCATATTCATGGGGCCTGGGGACTTGAACGTGGATATATCTTTTGGGGGCTGCTATGAAATGCTCTGTACCTCATTCTCAGTCCAGAAATGTTAGAGAGCATCATGTGGGGGGAAACAAAGGTACCTATGCTCAAAAATATAGTTTTCCTGCCAGGAGAGATGGCTCACACCTATAATCCTGGCACTCTGGGAGGCCAAGGCAGGAGAATTGCTTGGGCTCAGGAATTCAAGACCAGCCTAAGAAACATAAGTAAGACCCCTGTCTCTACTAAAAATATTAAGACCCCCATCTCTACTAAAAATAGAAAAATTAGCCAAGCATTGTGGCGGGCGCTCGTAGTCCCAGCTACTCGGGAGACTGAGGCCAGAGGATCATTTAAACACGGGAGTTGGATGTTGCTAGATGCCACAGTGCTCTAGCCTGGGCAATACAGTGAGATTCTATCTCAAAACAAAAAATAATAATAGCTTTCCAGAAGAAGGATAATGCCTGTGTGAGCTGAAGGAGGAGCTCCGTCCTGGCCGTGTTTCTGTTGGTGAGCGGCTGGCTGCTCGGGGGCACTGACGGGGAATTGTCACCACCCTTCAGCTCACAGTTCTCTGCACCTCTGTGGTCAGGCTCTGCTGCTCTCCTTCCCAGGAAACCCTCCAGCAGATGGAGGCAATTCTACCCATTGCACAGGCTCAGCTCAACATCCCTCTTCATGTGAGAGGCCCATGGCGTTTCCTCATCTACAGCAGTGTCTCCGGAGTGGAGGGCACATGCAACGGTCCTTTGTGTGACCAAAGAAAATTTGACAATTCTTCTTAATATTCAGTTTGCATCTTCAAGAAAGAAGAAGTTAAGCCTTTCTAATATTCGATAGGCACATCAGCCTAGCCTGTGATTTTACACTTAAAGGGTCGAGCATATGAAATTGTCATTACCGGCTCGGTGCCTGCGGCTCTATCGGCTAAGGCGCCAGCCACGTACACCTAAGGTGGCGGGTTTGAATCCCCAGCCCGGGCCCGCCAAACAACAATGATGGCTGTAAGCAAAAAATGGCCGGACATTGTGGCGGGCGCCTGTGGTCCCAGCTACTTGGGAGGCGGAGGCAGGAGACTCACTTGAGCCCAGGAGTTGGAGGTTGCTATGAGCTGTGATGCCATGGCACTCTACCCAGGGGGACAGCTTGAGGCTCCGTCTCAAAAAAATAAAAAAATAAATAAAAATAAAAACATAAAGATTACATGTACCCATTCTCTGTATGCCCAATGAAAGTATCTTGCAACCGGTATATTCACGGTATAATATCACAACCAGAATATTGACATTGATTCATTCAAGATACAGAATGGTCTCATCAACATCGGGATCCCTCCTGCTGCTCTTCCATAGCCACATTCTCTACCTCAACACCGCCTGCAGCTACTGGCCTACTCTTCATTTCTATAGCTTTGACATTTCCAGAATGCTATTTAAGTAGAATAATGCACTGTGTAACTTCTTTTTATTTTTTATTTATTTATTTTTTTTGCAGTTTTTGGCTGGGGCAGGGTTTGAATCCGCCACCTCCAGCATCTGGGGCCGGCGCCCTTACTCCTTTGAGCTATAGGCACCACCCCTGTGCAACTTCTTTATATTAGTTTGAGACAGAGCCTCATTCAGTCACCCTGAGTAGAATGCTATAGCATCTACCTCACAGCAACCTCAAATTCTCAAGCAATCCTCTTGCCTCAGGTTCCCAGGTAGCTGGGACTACAGGTACCTGCCATGGTGCCTAGCTTTTTTTTTTTTTTTTTTTTTTTGCAGTTTTTGGCTGGGGCTGGGTTTGAACCCACCACCTCCAGCATATGGGGCCAGCACCCCACTCCTTTGAGCCACAGGTGCTGCCTAACCCAGCTACTTTTTTCAGAGATGGAGTCTTGCTTTTGCTCAGGCTACACTTGAACTCCTGAACTCAAGCAATCCACCCGCCTCAGCCTCCGAAAGGACTAGGGTTATAAGCATGAACCACTGCACCCAGCCTATGTTAGCTTTTCATTCAGTATAATTTACTGGAGATTCATCCACACTGTTACATTTATCATTACTTTGTTCCTCTTCCCTACTGAGTAGTGTTCTATGGTATGGATGCCCCAAAGTTTAGCAATATACCCAGTGAAAGGTATCTGGTTGTTTCCACTTTGCGTAGATTACAAATGAAGGTGCTATTGACAGTTTGTAGAGTTTTTTTATGTGAACACTTTTTATTTCTCTGAGATAAATGTCTAAGTGTGCAATAGTTGGGTCATACATGTTTAGTTGTATAAAAAACTATCAAACTGTTTTCCAAAGTAGCTGTACCATTTTACATTCCCTCCAGCAATGAGTAAGTGATGCAATTTCTCTATATCCCCATCAGCACTTGATGTTATCACATTTTTAAAATTTTAATCATTCTGCTAGGCACTTAACAACAATGAGTGGTACTTCACTGTTATCTCAATTTGCATTTCTTTTCCTAATAGCTAATTATGTTGAACATTTTTTCATTTGCTCATTTGCCATCTGTATACTCTCTTCAGTGAAATGTCTTCTCATAGACCCAATTTGTAGTTGAGGGGGTTTTTTTGTTGTTAAACTATTATGTTTTGAAAGTTCTTCACATAGTCTAAATACTAAACCTTTGTCAGATACATGCTTTGTAAGTATTTTTCCCCAATCTGTAACTTGCCCTTTCATCCTCTTAATACTGTCTTTCTTTCACAGGTAAACATTTTGCATTTTGATGCTATCCTGTTTATCAATTTTCTCTGCAAAAGAGTCCTGCTTTTGGTGGCAAGTGTCTAAGAACTCTTTGACTAGACCTGAAGTCTTTTTCCTATTACTTTCCTAAGATTTATAGTTGTATGCTTAACAGTTAAGTCCATAATCTATTTGAATCAATTTTTGTGTATAATGTGAGGTTTATTTTTTTGGCCATGGATGTCTAATTGCTATACCACCATTTATCACAAAGGCTATTATCTGCCAGTAAATTGCTTTTGCACATTAAAAAATGATAATAAATAAATCATTAAGCAAAATAACATATTAGATAAATTATGTATCATTAATTATGTATGAGCCATGTGAAGAAATCATGAACAATAAATAATAAATGGCATATAGATATATATCTTATACCTAACACACTATATATTACATAGCTATATCATTATATTACATATTATATAACACATGGATGTATTATATGCTTATTTATTTGACATTTATATTATACATGTGGCATACACAGTACACAGTGGAATCCTCTGCAGCAGTAAGAAGGGATGAACTTGGTTATGAACATGAGCACCTGCGTGACTCTCACAGCAGGGGGTTGGGTGGGAGAGTCACACAGAGGGGTCACTGTGGCCCCAGAGACAGAATCCACCACAGGTCACATGAAGCTAGCAGTCACTCTCCGTTGCCCTAAGGGTGTTGTGAGGAAGTGGACTACAGCAGTGGGCCAGGGACCTGTGTGTTCTCCTTCCAGGACTCCAGTTCTATTTGACTTTTTCTGCTCGATGTATCTATTACCTTGGTGAAAATAAACATAAGTTTAAAAAAAAAAAAACCAAAAAACAAATCAAGTCAGGGAGGCAAACACCAAATGCAGGTGGGCCGAGCTGTCAGGCTGAGCTGTCTGTGTCCTGGGAAAACCACCATGGCCCCAGGGAAAGTGGCCCTTGTGGGTAGGGCTGGGGTAGGGGACATCCTCCCAGGTGTGATGCCCAGGGCTGCAGGGAGATCACAAGGGTTATGGTTTCCCAGGAGAGGGAGAGTGACTTAAGCTCTTCCAATACACACACAAACACACCTGAAAGCACGCATACATAGGCATGCACACATATGTACACATACAAGCAGGCACACAGGGATCTAGGCTCACGTATTCACACATGCACAAACACACACAGAGCATACCCAGAACACATGCAGGAGAGCAAACACCCACACATGTGTGCACACCCTGGCTGCACGGTGCTGTGCTTCAAAGGAAATATAGTGGGGAGGGGTTGCAGTGACCCGTGTCAGAGCAAGGAGGAAGGAGAGGAACTGTGAGCCAGGCCCCAAGCTGGGCGGGCGCTATGTGGTACTGCCCTTCCTTCAAGACATCATTCTTTCTGGTTCACCGAGAGGGCAGTAGGGGCCCCTCTAAGTGAGCAACTCAGATCCAACGGCTGCACAGACTGCAGGCTGGCACTGCACTTCCCTGGAGCCCTCCACACACGCTGTCCTGCGAGCTCATCCCCAGAGCACCCACCCCTTCAGTCCCTGAGAACAGGCAGCCAGGGAAGGAGGGAGGGAGGCCACCAGGATGAGGGGGTAGGAAAGTAACTAGAACAGGCAGCTGCTGCCCACCCTGCCCCCCTGACTTTCTTCTCCAGATAAAAGTCTCCTGCGCTCACAGGCTCCTCCAGTCTCAGCAGCCAGAGGCCCTGCTGAGGAAATCTCTGGGTTGCCACAGAGCCCCTCCCTCTGCCACTGGTTACCTACAGACAAGTAGCCCCCATACCATCCCTCCCCACTCAGGGAATCCCTCGCCCTCACCCACCACCCTCCTGCAAACACCAGGGCCAGGGCTCCCCGCAGACACACAAGGGAGCCCCCTACTGAACCCCAAATCATCCCCACCAGGTGACTCAGCCATCTCTGACCAAGAAGATGCTCAGAGCTCAGGCTCTGCCCATCCCTCAGGCTCACCCCAGCCTAGAGGGCCCCTTCCTGGAATGCTGCTCTCACCCTTTAGAATATGGAAGGGACCACCAGTCATGAGCTGGAGAGACTACACCAGCAATGGCCCTGGCCAGCTAGAGGGGACCTCAGGGGACATAGGCCCACACAGTGCCCGATCCCTGGGTGCAGCAAATACAGCAGCATTGCTGTTTACAGATGGGAAACAGAAAGCAGCCAGGGTTTGAAAAGGTGGCCAACGTCCAGCTCTGTCCATGAAGCACATCATTACCGCCCCCCAACCCTCAGGGATGAGGACGGCAATGGCAGGGGCTGCGCCATTTGTCTTGGGACACCATCTTATCTTATTCTGCAGGTGGCTGCTGTTGTAGCATGCTATTGTCAGATGGTCAGCATGCATGTACTGTGATGCTTTGTACTCCCTGGTCTGCAGCCTGGGCCCAGCAGCGGGCTGCACACAGTGAGGGGAGGGGTAAAGTTTGCTTTGTGCAGGGAGCAGGGCGAGCCAGGCCTGTCTGCACACCTGCCATGCTCAGGAGAGGGTCCACTGAGGTAAAACAGGAATACTTAAGATTCCTGCTTCCCAGGATCTTTAAGTCTTGGAGAAGGTGAAGTCCTGATGTGCAAGACAATAGCAGGAATCCTATAAAGAACAAGCACCAGCAACCAGACAACTAGTTAACAACTTGGTGGTGGTGGGGGGGGGCTGCTCCCATGGCCCCTGCAGCTACTGGCACAAGGCCCTGCGCATCCTGGTGCGGGCAGTTGGCTAAATCTAACAAGAAAGACTCGCTTTGTTCCAAATGGCCACATCTTTTCTAACGATCACTCTCCAGAGGGCTCTGGGCCACCGCTATTAACTATACAGAATTCCCACGTCAAGGGAAACACAGGCATCTGCGTGGGACGCTTTAAGCATAGGGCTGGGAACCTGATGCTATTTTAGTTGCAGGTGTAAATGTGTGCCCAAGTTCTCCATCCACAGGTTACAAAGGACACTGGAGCACAGGAGCATACCTGTGCACTTGCAACAGAGCAGGAATGGTGTTTCTTTCCTCTCAACATGATAAACCAGCAATAAAAAGGACGCCCGGGGTAAGAACCTGGAGGAATTTGTTATCAGGCATAACCCAACAGCACCGTCTCAGCAACAGTAGTACCTGGGCCTCTCTTTAGCTCTGAGCACGGGACTGTGAGTCAGCACTCTATACTGGCTTGTCCTGCTACCAGCAAAACGGTGTCCTTACACAGTGTTTTCCCACTTTGGGACCTTACCAGTAACAGCTCCAGACGCCAAGGCCCAGTGGCCATCCTCCCCACATTGAAAGTCTGCCTGGCCACTCACCACTTTCTCTGCTGAGACTCCTTGAGCCCCTTAAAGCCAGCAGGGTGGTAGGTTCAGGGCACAGCCTGCACGGCCTTCACCAGGCCATCAGGCAGTGGGAACTTGGAAACAACCACAAGCCTGTGAAGAGCTCTCCCTGCCTTCCCGCTGCAGGGGCAGCACAACCAGGCAGCTCAAGTCTCTGGAACATGCCCTGCACTGCAATAGGGACAGTCACAGCATTTCAGAGAACCGTTTTACAAACTGAAATAACAGATACTGCCTAGGACTCGGCTGCATAAGTCAATACGTATACAAGTTTCTTACACCTCTTAAATTGTTCTCCTTTTTAAAAACATTAATGTACACACATATTTATGTATGTGTTATATGCACATGTATGTGTATCATAAAAAAGCAAAAGATAAATAAAAGAAGCAAAAATGAAAGAGAAAGGAGAGAAAGAAAAGAAAACCACTTGTGAAGCCCGGGCGCAGTGGCTCACACCCGTAATCCTAGCACTCTGGGAGGCTAAGGCAGGTGGATCACTTGAGCTCAGGAGTTCAAGACCAGCCTGAGCAAGAGCAAGACCCTGTCTCTAAAAATAGCCAGGTGTTGTGGCAGGCACCTGTAGTCCCAGCTATTTGGGAGGCTAAGGTAAGAGAATCACTTGAGCCCAAGAGTTTGAGCTTGCTATAAGCTATGTTGACGTCACAGCACTCTACGGAAGGTGACAAAGTGAGACTCTGTCTGAAAAAAACACACACGCTTGTGTTGCCACCGTGCACACCTCACCATTTCTAGCACTTAGTCTACCTCCCCCTTATCCTTCTTCTACACACAAACACACTCACATACTCGAGGGGTGTGTATGTGTGTTTCCCCTTCTGCATTTCCACATATTATTACACATGCCATGGACAGCTTTTGATGCCATTAGGTCTTATTCTTCAATGTTTTTTCACATGCTTGTGGTTTTAAAAGCACTTGATATGGATGTGCCAAAATGTATTAGCTAATCCCAAATTCTGGAATGCCCTCTTCTTTTCCTGGCTGTTCACTCTGAGGCCCGTCTTTTAAAGTAGCCCTCTATCTGATGAAATCACATCACGCCCTCACCACTCTACCCAGACCGCTGACTAGCGGGCTTTGTTTTGATTCTGATTTCCCATTCCTTCTTCTGAAATCGTAACACCAAATTGGATAAACAGTGATGGCTCAAAAATTATATATGGATCCCTCCACACACCAAGCTCCTTCTCTCTAGAAGGAGCACACTCATCAAGGCCCTCTTGGGGGCTGGGGGACATCTCTCAGAGCCCCCTCCTGCCCTCTCCTCCACTTTCTCCCACCCCTCCTAGCATCTCAGATCTCAGAAGCCTGCCTCTGCCCTTGGGTTCTTTGAGGCTTACAAATGCCTCAGCCCCAGAAGAGGGGCGCCTCCTTCAAGAGCTCCCTTTCTCTTATGCTAAGGGACAACTGGTGTCTCTTCTGACCCATGTCACATGTATTAGCGAGCCCCCAGCATGTGTGGCTGTCCATGGCGCTAGAGAATGAGGGACTTCCTAGGGACTCGCAGGCATCTCCCTGCCAGGGGGCACCAAGAGCATATTTTCTACCCCAGGGCAAGGTAGGCTGTGGCCATGAGGTCCAGCAGGTCCCCAGCAGCAAAAATGTGCCACATGAGAAACACAACTGTCAACAATACCATAATAATTTGACAGAAATCGGGACACTTATCACACTTCCATTTGTCTAACAAAGCAAAGATGGCAATTTTTATCTAAAAAGAAAAGTAAAACTCACTATCTTGATTAAGCACTCTGCGCTTATTTCTACCCACAAACCCAATAAAACACACAGGGTCCTACACACACACACAGCCCCACACATATATACACACAGTCTCACACACAGCTGTACACATGAAGATACACACTTCTACCCTGGAGTTGTTTCAGCAGAAGCAGAGCGTGAAGAAGGCAATGAATGCTTTCACTCCCCAGTGTTATTTCTAGCACTGATCATTTACACTATCATGAATTATAACCTGAGCTAACAGGTGCAAAATTGTTATGTTAACATACGTTCGTATATGTGAGAATCAGAACCATCTGTACCCACCACACATGCACATGTGCGTGCATGCAGGCACGCACACACACACACACACACCCATCTACATTAGCAGAGCTTGGCTCACCCACTGCTGGCCTCATTAGCCTCACTCCACCCTTCCAGGACACTCTGCCCAAGCACACAGCTTAATTATTTATGACAGGAACTTCCTGAAAGACCCATCAACCCTTCAATGGGAAACATCCACAAAGAGCTTGAACCCTGGGATTCCAGGAATCTCTCACCTCAAATCTTTGCCTTGCTGTTCTGTCAACCAGGCTGTGACACAGCCCTAATCAAGCCCCACCTCACATCAGAGGTCCAGTTCTTGGGAGATTCAGGCCCTGCTGTGCCCCATACACCAATGCTGGGCAAGGCCTCTTCCCAAATGAGCAGGAAACGCAGGTGGTCATGTCCTAGGTGGTTGTGCCAAGATCTGGGATCCAGCACCCAACTTCCGCATAGAAACTGTGAGAGAGTATGATTATTTCTTTATGAATTTCTCATTTTCTACTTGACAAATATTACTTTTAAAATCATTAAACCACAACGGATAAACATTAGTTTATTAACCATAAGACAATCACCTAATGAAAATTAGAAATCGAGTTCCTGAAACCATTAAAGAAGAGAGCTAGGGACAAAAATATGGCATCCAGAATAGTGGGGAAGAGATCCAGTTAACTAGTAGAAAGCATTTTTTATAAGAAGCTCCAAAGGTAGCTGTTAAGAGGCTCTGGATTGAATCATTTCCAAGGCCTATTCTGCCTTCTGAGGCTGTTTTTCGATCTCTTTGGCATCATAAGCTGTGTGGATTTTTCATTAAAACAACGGCTGCTGCTCCTGGGTGACCTATTACACCCGTAATAACATAAACCTCATCTCTAATCATCACAAACTGCCACCAGGCAGTGTCATTGTCATCCCATTACACACAGCAGGAGAGATCTGGGTCTGGCTGGCTCAGCTCAGAGGCAAAGCGATCTGCATGGGCCCAGGGCATCCCGCCCACCCCCACAATGGCCTTCTCTTCCAGCCCAGCCACAGATGCTCACTGAATCAGAAGACAACGCACTAAAGCATGTTGTTCCCATGATAGCATCAGACTCTGTGACTTGTCAACCACAGTAGTATCACCACTCTTCTATCACCGTGGCAACTGGAGATCTAGGGAGACTGGCCTTAGGGTGTCTTGCTGGATAAACCCTCAACCCCCTGACCAGCAGCAATGCCTCTGCTAACTAGCCAGGCTGAAAACTGTAGCACACATGAGATGTGCCTCACTGGAGACAGCGCTGACCTGTGCCCCTGGGAATGAAGATGAGATAAGATAACATCACTTAGGTCAGGAGTGAGGAAAGAGCCCAGGAGGCGGCTAGATCCAAGCGAGGCTTCCTGCACAAAGCCAAAGTCCTCCCAACACCATGGGGATCCACACCCCATGCAGTGTGGTGAGGGAAGGAGCCACCTCCCGGGGTGGGGGTGGGGTAACAAAGCAACTCTAGTCCCACAGTAACTTCACACTAACTGACACCCCCAGGGCCTTTTAGGCCAGGGAGCTAATGGTGGTGGACAGTGCCCAGCACAAACAGAAAACCCGGGTCAGGATTGGCAATTTTATGTGGCAACCTTCATTACTAGCACTGTCATGAGTCATCCTCATGCCACCTCAGTTCTTCTCCTTGCCCATGGAGGTGGGCGGTTGTATCCCTCTGCCCAGGACAGGAGACAGGAGGACCAGGACCCCTGCCACTCAGCTGGAAGTTTCTCCCGCACCTCCTGCATCGTCACAATGACAATGAAGAGAGACAGCATTGTCCTTTCCACTTTACAGCCTGAAAAACCGAGTCTCAGGGAGGCCAGTCAACTCTCAGGGCTCACGCAGCAGAACCCAGATGCAAAGCCCTTGTCCTAGACTGTCTGAACTCAGTCCAGGAGAGGCCTGCTTTCATAGGAGATGATATGCAAAGGACCTAAAGGCAGTGGTAATAAAGCATAATAAAAATTTTGAGTTTTAGATATTCTGCTTATATATTAAAAAAAAAAAAAAAACAGGCTGATAGGGTGTCTGTCTCTCTGGGTCTCAACAGACTTTTTCACAAAAACTCCGTGGGAGTCAGGAAAGTTCCCTCTTGGAGGAGTCTGGGTCCACCATATTCTGCTCCTTCCTGTATCACAACAACTGTCCACTTGGCCCTTCAGTCTGACACTGGGAAACAGAATGACCACCCCATGGGCATCTCATTTTCTGAACTGCACCACCGTCAGTGAAAAATTGTCAACATACATATATATGTGTGTACTTATTGTATACATATAACTGCTCTATGTGTTATATACATCACGAAATATGCACAAAAACTTTTAAAGGATGAGATAAAGCTGAAAGAATATTCTCAAATGTTCTGCTGAAAAACACTGGCTTAACTGTTCACATGAACCATGATGTAGAATCAACCTAAGTGCCCAGCAGCGGATGAGAAAATGTTGATAATGAAAATGTGTTATACAGGCTCGGCGCCTGTGGCTCAAGCAGCTAAGGCGCCACGTACACCTAAGGTGGCGGGTTCGAATCCCCAGCCCGGGCCCGCCAAACAACAATGATGGCTGCAACCAAAAAATGGCCGGGCGTTGTGGCGGGTGCCTGTGGTCCCAGCTACTTGGGAGGTGGAGGCAGGAGACTCGCTTGAGCCCAGAAGTTGGAGGTTGCTATGAGCTGGGATGCCCTGGCACTCTACCCAGGGGGATAGCTTGAGGCTCTGTCTCAAAAAAAATACTTTATTTTACTGAGCCCAGCACGGTGGTTCATGTCTGTAATCCTAGCACTCTGGCAGGCCAAGGTGGGTGTGTCACCTGAGCTCACAAGTTTGAGACCAGCCTAAGCCAGAGCAAGACCTTGTCTCTAAAAAACAGCCAGGCATTGTGGCAGGCACCTGTAGTCCCAGCTACTTGGGAGGCTGAGGCAAGAGGATCACTTGAGCCCAAGAGTTTGAGGTTGCTGTGATCTAAGACGCCACAGCACTCTCTCAAGGGCAACAACGTGAAACTGGGTCTCAATAAATAAACAAACAAACGTAAGAAAAGAAAAATCAATCACAGTGTCAAGTTCCTAAAGAACCCAACATTTCTGACTGTGGATTGTCAGCCTCCAGCTTCCTATGGTATTTCTAACCTTCCTTCCTGTTTTCTGCCCACATTTACCACCCCGGAGTTCACATTGCCCTGTTTGTGACCTCAACATGTGACCGTAACCATGGCTATGATTAGTCTCTTTTAGGGTAGTTTAATTTTGGCGGTCTTAATCCTACATTTTTCTACAGTACCTGGCAAAGATTAACCATCCAGTCAAAGCAGGTCGACAGCTGCCCCAAAAGATAATTGCGATGCCAACATGGCTGGGTGAGTCAAGGAAGGGGCTGGAGAATGCATGGTTTCAATAAAAGGCAATCAGGCCTTGTCAATCCCTTAAAGCTCTTTTAGGAGGCACATGTGCATATGGATGGACAAAAGCTTATGAATGGCGTCTATTTGTATTTTTAAAAAGCCTTTCATGAAGTTCCACACAAAAGACTTTTAAAAATTGAGTCATCATGGTGTGCTGAGGACTGGTATAATGCATGGGCGAGCTGCTTAGAGACCAGAAACAATGCTTTTTAGGACAAAAGAGCACTTCTTGGAGGAAGGAGTATAAACATTGGCATTCTCCTCTGACTATTTTTTGTTCAATATTTTTGTGAATTATTTAGAGGTGGGAAGGCACAAAGACACTTAAGTTCTTCTGATTATGAGAAGCCCAAGTAGACGGGAATAACCTCAGGTCAGCAGGAGGCTAGGCGAACAGGCAGAAAAGATTGACTTGGTCTTCACATGGGCAAAAATAAAATATGGAACTTTGGGGAAAATCATTTAAATGTGCGCTTAGAAGATTCATTTACTCCTTCATGCATTAAACGGTTGCTGAAGATACGCCAGGGGACCAGAAACTACGCTGCACACCGGGGAGCACTGTCATCATTCAGAAGGCCTTTCTCCCTGCACTTAGGGAACTTTAAATGGAACAAGAAGATGTTTCCTGAATCTCAAGGAAAGTGAATTTAAGGAAATACTTCACCCAATAGGAAACACGTGGAACTGAGTTTTCCCAAGTGTTAAGCTGATAAGGCTGAAAAATATAAATGTACTTGACACTTGTAGATATTTTCATAAAAGGCGCTGCTGTGATGGTTTTGTTAAAGGAAGCTATTTGGGGCTTTATTCGTGACATCTGGATTTATTAGGGCCACTTTTGTTGCAAGTGACAAAATGGAGACTAATAAAGAAAAATCAAATATAACATAGAATAAAACAATAAATAAAATATTTTAAGAATAAGAAAAAAAGATGAGACTGGCTCAGGCATAGCTGAGTACAGGAAGGCAAGGGAGGCCCTGAGAGCATGGTCTAAGCTTCCTAACCCTATCTTTTGGCTGGGTTTTATTTTGTGCTGGATTCATTCTAAGATTTTTTTTTTCATGTAGAGCAAAGGTGGTCTATGTCTAACGATGGAAGATAGAAGAAATTCCAGTTTTTTGTGTTCCACAGCACCAGCACCTGTGCTCTTATGAGACACTTTTTTTCTGTAGCAGTAATATCGCTTCCTGAAAGGGCTCTAAATGGCCATCCCTGAATCACTCACTTTGGCTTGGAAGTTGAAGGCCAGCCAGGGACACCACCCAGCCTATTTTCAGGGCCGGGGGAGGAGGAGCTGTCAGCCTCCCCAAACCACTGAGAGTTAAGAGGTATTGTTTGCCGAGACAAAACAGTAAGAGAGAAACAACTCTCTGCTTTCCCTATATAAAATCATAATTTTTGTTTTTGTAAACCACTAAGTTTTAGGGCAATTTGTTAACACAGCAATAGATAACTAACACACTGGGCTTGGTACAATAAGATAATCATTATGTTCCTACCTGGTCAGGATGCAAAATAGTTTAGTACATACAGGATCAACCAGGCATGGTGGCTCATGCCTGTAATCACAGCACTTTGGGAAGCTGAGGTGGAAGAAATGCTTGAGGCCAGGAGTTCAAGACCAGCCTGGGCAATGTAATGAGACCCTGTTTCTACAAAACAGAACAATTAGCCAGGTGTGGTGGCACATACCTGTAGTCCCAACTACTTGGGAGTTTGAGGCAGGAAGATTGCTGGATCCCTGAAGTTTGAGTTTGGTGGGGTGCAGTGGCTCATGCCTATAATCCTAGCACTTTGGGAGGCCCAGGTGGGTAGATTGTCTCAGCTCAGGAGTTCAAGACCAGCCTGAACAAGAGTGAGATCTCATCTCTACTAAAAATAGAAAAAAAAATTAACCAGGAGTAGTGGCAGGTGCCTATAGTCCCAGCTACTCAGGAGGCTGAGGCAAGAGTATCTCCTGAGCCTAAGAGTTTGAGGCTGCTATGAGCGGACACTCTACCAAGGGCAACAGAGTGAGACTCTGTCTCAAAATAAAAGTTTGAGTTTGCAGTGAGCTATGATCACACCATGGCACTTTAGACTGGAATAAGATCCTGTCTCAAAAAAAAAAAAACCCAGGAGCAGTGGCTCACGCCTATAATCCTAGCACTTGGGAGGCTAAAGCAGGTAGATTGCCTGAGCTCATGGGTGCAAGATCAGCCTGAGCCACAGCAAGACCTCATTTTGGAAAAAAAACTAGCTAGGCATTGTGGCGGGTGCCTGTAGTCCCAGCTACTTGGGAGGCAGAGACAAGAGAATCATTTGAGCCCAAGGGTCTGAGGTTGTTGTGCGCTATGATGCCACAGCACTCTCTCTCCAGGGTGACAAAGTGAGACTCTGTCTCCAAAGACAAAAAAATACATATAGGATCAGCCAAAACAATTGGTTTAAACATCACATATAATTTCTGTCAAATGTTTAAATATTTTCTGAGTAGAATTTGAAAAAATAAGTCCCCCATATGAAACTATTAGGCCTTATTTTTTTTCCATTAATAGACTCAGTACATGGTAGCTATATTACATCTTATTAAATTCAAATCTTTTTTTTTTCTGCAGTTTTTGGCTGGGGCCAGGTTTGAACCCACCACCTCCAGTATAAGGGGCCAGCGCCCTACTCCTTGAGCCACAGGCACTGCCCTTAAATACAAATCTTGAATCAAGATAAAGAACGTAGCATTTTGTAGCTAGGTAAAATCTAGACTCCATTATTTGACTATGTTCTGGATTGCTTCCCTAATTTTTTACTGGTTCAAATGAGATTTTCAGTTGTAATATGAGGTGAAAAGAATTGTTTTGCCAAGTTTCTTCTGACTAATTGTTGTTCAGGGGTCTGGAAGGTATCACCATGAAGTCAAGGTCTATCCCATAAGGACAGTGTGTCTTTGGCTCTGAGATCTGTTTTTGTCTTCATGATTGTAGGCAACCTAAGTACCTCTCCCTGATGAAAAGGAAAAAAACACATCTCCTAGGGAAAAAGAAAGAGGACTGAATCCAGTCATCCCATATGGGGGAAAAAATGTTTATTAGAGCTGATTTCTTTTCTTTCTTTTTTTTTTTTTAGAGACAGAGTCTCACTTTGTCACCCTTAGTAGAGTGCTATGGAGTCATAGCTCACAGCAACCTCTGGGCTTAGGCGATTCTCTTGCCTCAGCCTCCCGAGTAGCTGGGACCACAGGCGCCTGCCACAACGCCCAGCTATTTTTTTTGTTGCAGTTTGGCCAGGGCTGGGTTTGAAACCGCCACCCTGGGTATATGGGGCCAGCGCCCTACTCACTGAGCCACAGCGCCACCCTAGAGCTGATTTCTTGTCTTTTATTTTATTTAGAATAAAATAAAAAATATTTTTAAATTTATAAAACACACAATCTGATATAGACACCAGACTGATGTAGCTTCATGAAAAATATCAAGTGTAGCTATGATTTAATAAAAAATATATATCAAGTGTTAACCTCTGATGACTGAGTAGGAAATAGAAATGTCCATTCACCTCAACAGAAGGGCTCATACCTGCTGCTATTTTCAGAAATTAATAGCTACCCTGGGGCATTTTTAAACTTACATACAACATGGAGTGGGATTTTTCCTACGATGATTGCCCTAATATTTCAGAAAATTCTAATTAGCAACTAATTAACATTCCTCCTTGTCATCGTGCGTCCTCACGCTGCTGTTGTATCTTTATATCTTTTTCCATTAGGACAGAGGGAGGCCTAATAAGTACTGGAGCCACTTTTGATAATGCCGTAGCCCAAGGAATGACATTGCACTTGCTGTGACTTCTGTGAGGTGTAACCATGTCCAGACCATTAATGGGCTCATTCAAGGTAGACAGAAAATAAAGGCCTTTAAATATGCTTCCCACCTTCTTGTAGCCTCCAGGGAGGAGGTAGTTCATTGGCATTCGATTAATACTTAGAATTCATTACTACTTGTTACCAGTTCACTCATTTTGTATGTTGCCAATTCCTTCCATTTAGCTAACACTCACTCATGTGCGTAGAACATTCCATGTTTTGACATATATTACATTTGTTTGAGTTTTTTTATCTTCTTTTTCATCTATAGATAATTTTCAACTACTGTAGAGGACTTTTTTGAAGGTAGTTTTTGTTGTGATCCAGTCCTTTGAAGCTTCATGAGGAAAACTCTATAAATGAATATCAGAAAGCACAAATATATGTCCTTGTTACCTGCAGGTCTAGGTAAAACCCAGAGTACTGACCCCAAGAGACTTCAGTAGTATATATGTATGTGTGTATTTTTTATTTTTTATTAAATCATAGCTGTATACATTAATGCAATCATGGGGTACAATGTACTGGTTTTATATATAATTTGAAATATTTTCATCAAACTGGTTAACATAGCCTTCACGGCATTTTCTTAGTTATTGTGTTAAGACATTTACACTCAACACTTAGTAAATTTGTTTTTTTTTTTTTTTGAGATGGAGCCTCAAGCTATCCCCCTGGGTAGAGTGCCATGACATCACAACTCACAGCAACCTCCAACTCCTGGGCTCAAGCGAGTCTCCTGCCTCCACCTCCCAAGTAGCTGGGACCACAGGTGCCCACCACAACGCCCAGCCATTTTTTGGTTGCAGCCATCATTGTTGTTTGG
>CAUYQV010037899.1:0-25349 GCA_963574575.1 Galagoides demidoff
AAACTATAACTGAGAAAATGACATGAAGGCTGTGTTGATCAGTTTGATGGAAGTATTTCAGATTGCATGTGAAAACCCCACACTGTACCCCAGAAGTGTATTAATGTGTACATAGTTATCATTCAATAAAAAAATTAAAAAATAAAATAAAATAAAAATAAAATAAAATAATTGAATACATAGTAGAGTTTTGCAAAATAATGTACCTTATTATCATATCTAATTGAAGTTTCTTGAATAGGACCTTGTTTGATTACATTTAAAATAATGTGATCTTGCAACATGAAATAAACCATCATGTTGTCATAACACAGAACACTGTGAACTAGTGAAAATGAATCAAAAATAGTTACGTGTGTCCATGTGGGTGGATACTCTAAACACATACAGTAGAACATACATAAGTTGACCAGCCAGGGGATTCTAATTCTCTGGTCAACATCTAGAGGTGGTCAACATAAAGAGCAGTGCTACCGTACTGATACATATATGTGGTGCATGTCCAGTCCATGAAAATTAGGTCAAGGAGGTGGTCAATGCATGGAGGTGGCCAAAGATGGAAATTCTATTGTATAATGTAAAAAGGTAAGTTTCAGAAAAATATGCATACTATGGTACCATTCACAAAAAGTTTAAAAATGCAGAGCATACCTATATGTGCTAAAAATATATTACAAAATTACCAGTGGTCATTACTTTGGGGAAATTAATCATACAGAAATTGGTGATCAGGGATTTAACTATGCTGACACTTTCTTATTTCTTCTTTTGAGTGAAAAGTTAATATATGGTCATGGTCGTATTCTTATGCATTTGAAAATTATTTTTTTAAGTGTTTTAAACCTCTGAAAATACTATTCAAATGTTAATGATAAATGTTATTTGGGGTCTTGGTCAAGTAGGCATGCATTGGTAGGAGGAGGTATGTCCAGCAATTTTCATCTTCTGAGATTGCATTTTGATCCATACAGTGCCTGTCCTGGGATCCTCTAATGGATGACATCCTGGACAGGTGAACTCAACCAGGGGGTTGACCCCTTACCACTAGGAGTCCTGGCTGGGTCTTCTCCAGGAGATCAAATTTCATAAAACATTTTTTAGGTTACCTATTCTCTCTCTTCCCACTTGAAGGCGCATAGGATACTGGTATTCACTATACTGATATTCAGAATCACTATATTCTGTACTGGCTGGATGTAAAAATTTACTTTTTGTGACCTTGGATCAAAATATTCTTTTTGGGGGTGGGATGTGGTAGAGTACTGTGATATCATTGTAGCTCATAGCAACCTTGAACTCTTGAACTCAAGCAATCCTCTGATCTCAGCCTCCCGAGTAGTTGGGACCATGAACAGAAATTGAAATATAACCCAAGTGGAATAAAATGTGTGCCTCCCTAAAATTTCTTCCTGGACTCACTCCACAATCAGCTAATAGGGTATAACAAAATTGGTACCATACGTATCCTGGAATTGTGATCTCTCAAATTTTTAGTTCTATTATCTGTATGGTCTGGGAAGTACAAGAAGTAAACTTAATAATATTCTGTGTTTTTGTCTTACTTGTTTTCAGTTTAATATGCTTTTCTATGTCTAGATTCTTAAGGTAGAAACTTAGATATTCATTTTAGATCATTTTTCTGTTTTAAATTAGCATGTAAACTTCTATCTTAGCTGGGCTTCAGCTACTAACACAAATCGTGATGTGTCATATATTATTTTCATGTGGTTCAAAATGTTCTCTAATTTTCCTCATGATTACTCCTTTGACTCCTAGGTTATTTACAATGTGTTATTGAAGTTCCAAATATTTGGTGGGTTTTGGAGTACCTTACTGTTGGGGCTTTTAATCTAATCCTGCTGTGCCGTGTCAACAAACTGGAAGGCTTGCTGCTGTCATATTTATTAATATTTGGTTGATAGGCCAACATATAGTCTTTCTTGGAGCAAGTTATAGGTACACTTGAAAATGATGCAAATTCCGTAGGAGGAAAGAGGGATGGTCCGTTGAGGAATGGTCTACAGATATCAATTAGGTCTTGTTGGTTGATAGAGCTGTTGATGTCTTGTATACCCCGCTTGGTTTTTCTACACGTTCTATCAGTTGAGGGGGAAGGAGCACTTCAATCTCCAAATACAATTGTGACTTTGTCTATTCCTCCTTCCATTGTCAGGTTTTGGTTCATGTCCTTTGAATCTCTGTTTTTAGATGCGTACTCATTTAGGGTTAATATGTGTTCTTGATTTGTTTACTCCTTTATCATTAGAAATATGTATATATCGAAAGAGAGAGACAGAGACAGAGAGAGACAGAGAGACTTGCTCTACTGCCTGGGTAGAGTACAGTGGCCTCATCTTAGCTCATTGCAACCTCCTGGGCTCAAGTGATCCTCCTGCCTCAGCCTCCTGGGTAGCTGGACTACAGGGGTATGCCATCACATCTGGCTAAGTTTTTTATTTTTGATTTTTGTAGAGATAAAGTCTCATTCTTGCTCAGGCTGGTCTCAAACTCCTGGCCTCAAGCAACCCTCCTACCTCATCCTCCTAGAGTGCTAGGATTTGTAAATGCAAGCCCCACACTTGGGACAGAAAATATTTTTCTTTCACCCTGACAGTAGTCCTTTTTTCCTGACTCCTTTGGTATTACCATGGCCTCTCAGCTTTGGCTTGCATTTCCCTTTCATTTGCATAGCCCTGTAGTTGCAATTTACATCCCCTGTCCAGGCCTTCTCTGTGTCCTGGCCACCAAGTTACAGATGAGAAACTAAAACGCTAAGATCTAAGTGAATTGGCTGAGGCTGAGTCTTGAGAAATGGCCTGTGAAATTTTACCTGGACTTCCTTAATATTTGTGTGCCTTCCCTATGAAATTTAAACCTTTGTAAGGTTTGCACCATCCATTCACACCAGTGTTTGGTGCACAATGGATGATCAATGAGTGTTTGAGAGTTGAACCGAGTTTATTATGGTTGTGTGCCTGTGTGTGTCCTGAGCAGGCAATGGGGTCTAAAGCAAGTGGTAGATAGAGTAGCAGGAGGAGGGAGGGTTTCTAAACCTTGGGAATACATTGAGGGTAATACAATGTCATTGTCTCATATTACGGAATATTCCGTTATTCCAGTAGAAACTGGCATCTGGAGTTTGTTTCCTACACACTTGTTTTTTATCGTTAATTTTCTTATTGATGATGACTACGTGCCCCTAGCCCATCTCTGTCTTTAACTCACTACTGGATCCACCCCCCCTCTTCGTGTTAACCTACTTAGATGCAAACCAAGCCTTGGATAGAACAAAGGCTTTGCTGATGGACGTTATGCCAGTAACTTTGCGGTTTCCTAAGCAGCAATCAATGTGCTGTGCAGAAACTTTAAGAATAAAAGCTGTAAAGGAGTGAGGAGTGTGAGTGTGTGTGTTCATGCATACCTGAAAAGAAACACACACAGGTGTCCATCACACCCACCAGTGAATTCTTCCCAAGAACATCAACGACAAAATCCCACTGCAGAGTCTGTGAGATAACTCTCAGCAGATGAGGTGGTTTCCATGGAAATGTGTCGTCATGCTTTACAAAAACAGCTTGTTCTGCACATGAGAACGATGGGAAACTGGGGCTCGGATCCCATGTGAACTCTCCCCACTGTGGGGGCCTGGAGCATGACTTCGGCAGAAGCAAACTGGAGTCTAGGAAACGGGGTCTATCCCACCGGTATTGTTTTGTTCTTTCCCATTGGAGACCTTCAAAGCTGTGAGCTCTCTGAGGCTGGGTACTGCCCCTGCAAAGTTGTGATGGCAAAGTCGTTTTTATTACTTAACAGCCATGTATAATTATTGTGCCAACATTACCTCATGTAATTATCACATAATCTTAAGTATGAGGTGGGTGATTAAGACCTTTCTACAGTCAAAGAAGCTTGGGCTCAGATTGGGCAGTTTGAGCCAAGGTCTCAGATAATACATGCAATGTTGAGAGAGTTGAACCCAGGTCTGGATGACTTCAAAATCGTCCCTCATGGCCTCAAGGCCTTGCCCAATGCATGGCTCCTGGTTCAGATGAATGAATGGCTGCAGGAATAAATGAAGGGGGAAGGGAAGATGTTGGAGAAAGGTAGCTTGTTGCTGTGACATCTCTGCTCAAGCCCAAGGAGGAGAGTCTCAGGACTGGGCACCATGGATCTAGTAAACACATGTGTTGGCAATGGGGATGTGGGGCTTGCTGACCCAACCTCTGCAGCCCTCCCTGGAACACTGGTTGACAACCTGGGAGAACAACCCACTTAGACCAGCTGCAGCTGAACCACTCAATCTCAATTTATAAGTCACCAAGGAATAGAGTCTGTCTTCCCCTGGATGCTTCAGTACAAGAGCCCTGGATTCTTGGCCGCAGGCCTTATCTTTTGTTCTCTTTTTCCTGGCTTCTACTGAGACTAACCAGATGGGAGATGTGTAGGAACACAGAGGATGGTGTAGGAGCTGTCATCAGAGGATCACTCAGGAGCTGTCATTGTGTAGTTAACAGAGGCAGTGAGAAGGTCTCCCAATACCAGCACAGAGGGGGTGGGGGCAGAGCCCTGGGCTGCAGCCATGGACTCTTCCTATGAGTTTAAAAAAGAACAAGAAAAAATTCTTCTTTTGATGGATTTTTACACTTTCTTCCATGGCCTTTCAGTAGAATTAGGATGTTGGATAGACTCAGCACCCAGACTGGACATGGTCTTGACTAACCAAGAGGTGCAGGTTTCATGTTCCTCTTGGAGCAGGGGCAGGACCCAAGTGCTGAGGGTGCGAACCTGGGGAAAGACTTGGAACTGCCAATTGGAGCATTCATCAGACCAGCCTCCTCCTGTCTCCCGGCCGTGACTCTGCCCAATGTTCCTTTCTGGACTTCCCACGCAAAACCCACAGTCACCACCCAGATGTGACAGAGAGGGCTGAGAGCCACCCAGAGCAAGGGGAGCTGCTGGGCTAGAAGGAACCAGCCTTTGCTTCTGGAGGGAACAGTCTTGGGAAAAGCCTTCCGGTGGGGGGCCCAGCGCTTGGCTGGGGTGAGCCACACCTCACCTCCAGGACAGCTGCCTGCTTCTAGCCTGGGTGAAGAGAGGGATGGGAAGGTTGCATCTGATATTCCATAGTGCAAAAGTCAGCAAACAAATTTAGGACAGCTCTGTGGGCAGTGAGCTGGTGAGGATTTTGTTTAATTTGACGAATAGTAATTGAATGTATTTATGGGGCATAATATGATGTTTTGATATAGGTATAAACTTTGGGATGATTACATCAAGCTCATTAACACTTTCATCACCTCACGTACCTACTATTTTTCTGTGGCAAGAGCATTTAAAATCTCATCTTTTTGTGATTTTGAAATACATAATACATTAATATTAACTGTGGTCACTATGGTATATAATAGATTACCACAACTGATTTTCTGATGAAGTTTCTTGATCAAGTACTTGCCCTAAATATTTTTGTAACCTGCATGGTGGAGATATATATATATCAAATATTCTTTTCATGAAAGAGTACATAATTTGATTTAGAGTGAAATTGAGTTCTACAAACTATGCTTCTTTATTTCAATCAGAAACTCTGTTTGAAATTACTATGTTTGAGGGCAGCGCCTGTGGCTCAAGGAGTAGGGCGCCAGCCCCATATATGGGAGGTGGCAGGTTAAAGCTCAGCCCTGGCGAAAAATGCAAAAAAAAAGAGAGAGAGAGAGAGAGAAAAGGAAAGAAAAAGAAATTGCTATGCTTGGCCCACCTCCAGTTTTCATGGGTTTCAATGAAGCCTCTTGTGGAACCCAAGAACATTCTTCAGCCTATCACATTAATGATTGATTTCATACCCTGATCTGTGTCAGTGTCCTCTGAGGCCTTCCCACAGCCTCCCCATCTGTCTGCCTGCCCTGCCAGCTCCAGACAGTGGCCAGGTGTCCCACAGACCCCATTCTGTCTGCACTAAGTTCTACCTGCTGTGGCTGAGGGGAGGACACGCTCCTGGAGGCCAGTCTGTGGGGACTGGGCAAGGCCGGTGCCATCTGGGCCCCTCCATTCCTAGATGGTGGAGTTTCTTCAGCCTCGGCATAAGCCCGGGGAGGAGGAAGGGCTGAGCTGCCATAGCCCACAACAACCAAACAGGAAACAACCACTGCTGTTCTCCGTGGGAACAGTGTGAGGGGGACTTTTATTTCTAGAAGACATTATCTCATTTCCTATATTAATCCCAGATCTAGTAATGGCATCCATGACAAAAAAAAAAACCTTTGGGATGAGACAGTTATCTATTTAAGAGTCCTTATTTTATTTCTAAAGGAGAACAGAGTTGGACTCTGAATGCGTTTCAGAGTGTCTTAGGAACTGGCAGTCTGTCTCAGAACAGCAGCAAGGGAGCTAAAAAACAAAAAAATGCTAAAATTTCTGGGTCCTAAACTTCCCCTGGGCAAAGTGGCCATGGCAAAGCAGGCACCATCTACCAACTGTGCCCAGACGCAGGACGGGAGTCATTCCTCCAACCTGCTTCCCCAGATCTTCATTCTCACTTGCTGAGATTTTTTTGTAAGTCCTGGGATTTCTGTGATTGACTAGATCTTGAGTTACAAATGGTGTTTGATTTTCATACCAAGCCTTGGGAATCTACCCAGCAAAGGAAGTTAATGAGGAAGAGCTGACGTGCTTCCTGTAGCAGTTGGGACTTACACGGCTGTCCAGAAAGTGAACAGCCATGTGCTGTGAAAAATAGAGACATAGGCCCTCCTGTGCGTGTTACCAAGAGTGGAAGAAGATGATCTTGTCATGGCTCCAAATCAACACTAAATACATCTGTCATCCCCCAGGGCCTGCGGCAGGAATCCCCAGAGAGGACGGGCACCTTTCCTGTTTACAGTGACCTCAGAGGCTGCCCACCATGGTCATGTGTCTGCCCATGACACACATGTTCCAGGGTTCCCGCTGGGACGATTTTTATATCATGGCAGAGAATTGGGTTTTCTTCAAGGCACCCTATGGGCTGGGTGAGAGATTCAGGTGAATGCACAGCTCACGTGTAAATGGGAGTAAATCCCCACCCTCCTGCCTGTCTGGTTTTGCTCTGAAGAATTGCTGGGAAAGCTGCTGTCCGTGGTGCCTGCTGACCAGCAGCGAGCGGGGAAGCCGATGCTCGGAGAGGGAAAAGAGGCAGGTGGACAGCGGCGGGAAAAGGGCGTGCAGATCAAGACAGAACAGGGGTGAGAGAATGGACAGGAGGCAAAGATGGCGACAAGGGGGGCATAGCAGAGGAAAATGAAAAAAAAAAGGGAAAGAAAGAAGTGATCGGAAATTGTGTAGTGTGGAGGGTGTGGAGGGGGGTCAGGGAGAGGAAGGACGCACAGTGAGAAGAAAGCCCAGTTCAAAAGATTCGATGAACATAATAAACTGGAGAATAATAATAATTGTTATATGATTATAATAATCTGGAACAGTAAAAGAGAAATGGATGTAAACTGGGGGAGAGAGCCACACCTGAGAGCCGGTAGAGGGGAAGCAGCCAGATGGGGTGTTCCTGGGGGTGGGGCTGGAGGCCGTGGCTGCCCAGAGATAGCTTTCCCTCCCTCTCATGCCCCCACATTTACCTCCTCTGAGTACCCCCAGGGCTGAGTTAGATGAGAGTCTGGAATAGGTGGAACCAACTCCTGGTCCTGCTCCAGCTCAGGCCCCAGCCCCAGTCAATCTGCAACAAAAAACAACCAGGCATTGTGGCAGGTGCCTGTAGTCCCTGCCAATGACCTGACTGCCATGTGCTTAAGAACCCAGAGGTGCAATTTTTCCAGCATTGATGTATCTGGGTATAGGAATCAACCAGAGCCCAGAGAGTGGTCCCTTGATGAAGGCGGATTGTGGCTACACCACGTGACGGTGCAGGAGCCCCTTGCTGAGAAGGACATGCCTTCCTTGAGGGCTGGCAAGCTCTAAACCCAGGGCTGCTGGCTCAGAACCTCCCTGTCACTGAGCTTCCCCATGGGGACAGCAGTCGGGTAGTGCAGAGGGATGGGGACCAGCCTCTACCTGCACAGGAGATCTTCATGCGGGGGCAGGGACCCCAAAAGTCAACAGGTCCAGGGCTACTGTGATAGACCTCACACCCCTGGGCTGGAAATCGCAGGCGTGCACAGCTCAGGGAGAAGAGGTGAGAAGTGGAGACTGCAAGAAAGGAGCCTCTCCCCCGTGCATGCCCACCAGGCCGTCTCATCCCCCAGAACAACAGCCTTGGTCATGACTGTGGAGAACTGAACATATGAGGAAACTCCAAGGTCAATTCTATCTCAGTTTGTAATTAGGAAACCCACACTCTGGTCCATGCTCTGCCTTTACCAATGGGATAGATGTTATAAAGTTAGCTCCTCTCTCTAAGCCTCACTTTCTTCACCTATGAAGAAGTGTTACTGGAGCAGACTTCATTGTAGGGCCAGAGACAACAACCCTTCTTCTGGCACATAATTTGTGACAACATATGAAAACCTTTTGTCACTATTGTCTATAAAAAACCCTGATGGTCCAAACCGCCATTCATGTAAAATGCGTTTCAGTCAATGTAGATGTTTCATGGAACATCCTGATCAATTCTTTTATAAAGAAACAGTCTGGATTACACTACATTTAAAGTTACCTCCTGACCCCGACTCATGCCAAAATTTTCCACCTTTCTACCTCCCCAAATGCAGCAGTAAATCTCAGGACGCTCCGTAGTCAAGGAGAGGTCCCTGGGCCAGCAGCTGCTTCTCCTGCAGTGACAGAGAGTTCATTCTCCCACTCCCCGCCCTACTTGTGTGACTAAAATTGAATCAGTAGAATTCAGCAGATTAAGAAAATTGGTGTCATCCCACAGCTTCATTACCTTGTAAGAGATAATGGCACCTCCAGATCCCAGAGGGCAATTACCAAACTATAACACATCACTCACAAGCAAACCACACACCCCTACCCCCTCTCTGAGTTGATTCCCTGCCACCCACCCTCAGTGCAGAGGACTCTACGAGCAGAGAGCACCTCCCAGCCCAGCTGTGCAACAGAATTTCTCGTGTCCCAATCATGGGTAGGGACAGCTGCTGTCTTGCCAGAGAGCATGAGGACTGACTTAGCACTTAAATCCCAAATGAGATGATGCTATTATTAAAAAAAATGTTACTCATGGTCCTAAGGAAGCAAAGTAGGTGGCCTCCTGGGTGACATCATCCAGGACCGGGCAGGACCCCGGGAATATCTCACCTTTTCATTTATGTTCTCTGTAAAGCGGCTTAGGACATAGGAACAACTCTCCTGATTCCTTATCTCTCTGGTTAAAAAAAAAGGCAAGGGAAGTTTTTAAGTTTTCAAGGGCCTTCCAGGAGGACAGGGAGGAGGGGGGAAGATAAGAACCACTTTCTAAGTAGACAAAGCCAAACGTGCCCATCATGACAGTGTGGGGGTTCCTGGGAGCAAAGCTAACAAGCGTAGTTTTATTTTACTGTCAAGACCCCCTCACTGGGATTGTCTGGGTTCTGTGCCCTATTTTCCCATTGCACTTGTGGGGACTCAGCTGCTGTGGATTCACGCAGTCCTGATGTTGGGTGAGTCAGAGGGACAGGGACACAAACTAATTCACCAGCTGAAGACGTGGCTCCTCTGACTTTGAGAGTTCCTCCTCCTCCTCCTCTTCCTCTCCTTGTCCATGTCCCTTTGTGGGGGATTATTCACGTCTTTATAAACCACTGTGAATACCTGTGACACACATGTGGCTTCTGTACGCTCGTCCTCTGAGCTCCAGACCGACGTATTAAGTGCCTTCCTGATTTATCTCCTTGGATGTTCTAAAGCGCATCAATTGCATCTTGTCAAAAACTGGGTTAATGATACTTCCCTGCTCAGTCTCCAACCTGCGTCCTCTTCTCTGCCTATCATTGCTTTTTGTCCACTGGCAAGAGCGAGAAGCACGGCAATTGCCCTCGACTTCTCCTTCAGCCCCCGTTTCCAATTCCTTACCAAATACTTTACTAACTAAACACTTACTATATACCCAGATATCCATTTCTCTATTCCTCAACCATAATTTCAGTCTGAGCTATGATCGTTTTCTGCCTGGACGGCTGAAATGGCCATCTGTTTGCCCTGATATCCCCACCTGCACCAAAAGTGACCTGTTCAGTACTGAACTGTGGTGATGCTGATCACTTTGATAAAAGCCCTTCAGTGGCTCCTTATTGCCGCGAGGAAGAAGCTACACATTGTTCCTGTTACCTGTGGAGCAGGCAGATGCAGAGACGGAACCCCTCATAGATTCAACTCAATGGGCCCTACAGAACCCCAGGCGATGATTTCAGCTCCAAGGCCAAAGAAACTAAAACAAATAAACACTGTGGGCATAGGACATGTTGTCTTATTTTCTTATTTAGCCTACTTTCAGGGGATATGAGAGATTTGGGGGCATCTGGCACTCTAATCAATAGTCTATAAAATACAGAAAACATGGTTCCTGGTTCACAGAAAGGACAATAGGTCTTCAAAACCTGAGGTTAATGAGAAGACTCCAAACAGAAATCAGTAAGATTCCCAGAGGTAGAGGAAACGTAACTCAGAGACCCACAGAATGAACTGGGCTGTGACGCATGTTATTTCTGTGAGCACGGAGGTTATAGATATGCGTGTGAACACGGGGCAGGGGACCCAAAGAGGGTAAAACATCCAAATGGATTTCTAGTCCCCTAAAAATAATGTTGCTGATAAGTCTCAGTTCAGAAAATATTATTAATTCATTTAACATCGTGATTAGGAACATGATCCTGGGGTCAGAGTGCCCAGCTCCAATTCTAGTCCTACCACTAACTCATTGCAGGACTCTGGGAAAACGTCTTCACCTACCTTTGCCTTAGTTTCAATTAGGAGGGGGGCGGAAATGACACTACTTTTACCCCATTGGAGCTATTGAGAGAATTCATTAAATTATGTAGAAAAAAGCATTTAAAACAGGGTGGCGCCTATGGCTCAGTGGGCAGGGAGCCGGCCCCATATACCAAGGGTGGCGAGTTCAAACCCAGCCCCAGTCAATCTGCAACAAAAAACAGCCAGGCACTGTGGCAGGTGCCTGTAGTCCCAGCTACTTGGGAGGCTGAGGCAAGAGACTCCCCTAAGCCCAAGAGCTAGAGATTGCTGTGAGCTATGACGCCACAGCACTCTACCGAGGGCAACAAAATGAGACTCTGTCTCTAAAAAAAGAAAAGCACTTAAAACAGTACCTGACATATCATAAGCATTGTATGACATTTTAATATTTTGTATGTGGTGGGGAGTGTCCCTGAAATCTCTGAATATGTGACTTGTGGCAAAGGGACTAGGCAGATGCAATTTCAGTTAAGGACCTGAGATGGGGTGATGGCATCATTCACAACGGCAAATATTCACACCTATGCTTCCGCTCCCCATAAACAATGGATTAGAGCCTCTTTCTAGCCCCGTCCCCCAATCCACTTGCATCAAACACAGATGCTACATCTTTCTCTACCAATCCCTCCAGGCAGGAGCCACCAACCAACTGAAATAATGAAATAATTCTCCTCTTCTGTGTTTGATGTGGCTGAAAGGCATTTCAGTAAAGGAAACATTAGGGGTCAAGCAGGAACAGGCTGGCTACGGGGAAGCCTGCAGAGAACAGACCAGACTCAGGGTACTCAAAGGCAAAGGCCCAGGTAATAGTGGGAAATTGTCCTGGGGAATAATAATAGACAGCATTTGTTATATATGCATCGTATATGAGGCACCAGTTATCCCCCTTAATTCTTACCACTCTGTAAGGTAAGTAAACCATAATTATTTCGACAACACGATCAAGGCAACTAAAGGTACGGGGCTAGGAAGTGCCCAGACGGAGGACGCATGCCTGGTCAATCTAAGACCTGGCTTCCAACCAGCAAGGTTTTGCATCCTAAGCTGCTTCTTGAGTGACAGGATTTGTTCTTTAGGCGATGGGGGCAGGATGTGGTCAGCTGAGAGCTGTGTTCCGGGAAGACTGATCTGGCATCAGGGCACAGATGGATTCAGTGGACGATGGGAGGAATCCCAGTGGGGGAGAGGGAGGAAGGGCAAGCAGAAAGTCTGGGACGGGGTGGTGATATTGAGTTGGAAGAAGTGCTGAACTGCTGATCTGGGGATCGCCTTAAAAAATTGGCAGGCCAAGTTTTGAATTAAGCACAAGGAGAATCAATTTCCGTAGCTATAAAGCCCAGGGTGAGTGGCTCATTTGGTAACTCTTATAATGTCTATAAGAGTTCCTCCTCCTCCCCTCCTTTTCCCCACCCCCTCCCCATCTTTCACTCCCATCCTGCACTACTAGTTCCTCCTACAGCATTTCTGTCCTTGCAATATTTCCAATGGCCGCTGTTCCTATCCCCTGGGAGCCTGCGGAGGGTGGGGCTGCCTTGTCTGTGCGCTCAGCCCATGGTCAGGCAAGTTGTCAGTATCGGGGGAACATTTGCTAATTAAATGATTGATTGACTGATTTATTGATTGGATAAGTGAAGAGAACTATATTATCTAAATACTCGTATATGATCCTATGAGTTTAAGGAGGAAGAAAAAAGCCTTTTTAATGTTCAGAATTAAAAGCAAACGGACCTTTCTGTGTTTGTGCCGCCAGATGCTGGCTTTAAATAAGGCAAAGTTAGGGAAGAGTTATGGAAATACAACATGGCACAGCTCCCCGCCTCTCACTCCTGCTTTTGACGGAACACACTGTCAGCCCATGGTAACAGGAGACCGTGGGTTCATAAGTAAGGCAGCGATATGTCAGAATGCTGTAATAGGAAAGAATACTCCTTTTGTGCACTCATGCCGAAAGAAAATCAGAATGATTGTCTCCAGTTAGATTTTCAAGGGGTCCCGTAGGGCGCTGAAGACTTCTCTGAAGTGTTTCGTGCGGAACAATTTCTTTAACTGGCTCAACTTGCTCCGTAGGTGCTGGATGCCAAAATTTGGAGGATTCTGCCTCCCAAACTGAAGACCTGATTTTTCTTTAAGTTTGCAGTGACTGAGAGAGTAAGCTACTCTACTGGGCTGGGGAAGGGAACTGCCCAGTAGAGGACACTCCTGTCCCTCACTGCTGTCCAAGCTAGAAATCCACTCTCTGGTTTCTGAGCCATTGCGGTTTTGAGTCTGCCCATGACAGTGGGTCTATCGAGGCACAGTAACAATTGCTCTGGGCCTTCACTACAAACTGCAGCTCACTATTAACAACAGGGGTTGTTTGTGATAATGTCACCTACATTTTAAGGCCTGTCTGCAGAACCACGATCTTTGCTTCAGTTCTTAGGACAGCATTTGTGGTTTTGCTCTAGCCCATTAAGGAAGGATTAGTTAAGTTCTGCCTTCCTTCCTCTTTAAATGATCGAATGGATTCAATGCCGAATACCTTCTGGCCTGAGCTTGTGTGGGGGAAGGTTTTAGGTCACTTATTTGATTTACTGAAAGTAATCTGATTTTTCCCATTATTCCACATCAGCTTTGAAAAGCTGTACTTTCCTGGGAGTCTGCCCATCTCATTTAATTATTCACATTTACCAACAAATGCTTTCCTCTTGTTAGAGATTTTATGATCTGCGTTGTCTCCACTTGATGTTACCTTTTTCCATCCTGGGAGTAGAAAATTATTATTTTTTCTTTTATTTTTAATCAGTCTTTCCAGGGGCTTTCTCTATTTTGTTAATCTGTTTTAAGAACCAACTGGTTCTTGGTGGGTGTCTCTACTAAATATTTGCTTTATTATACACTTAATTTTTTCCGATTCTTGGGTTTCAGCACTTAGTACATTTCCAGGTGGTAATTGCTCCATAAATCTCAGTATCACCACTGCTACTAACGTGATCCAAGTCTCCTATCAGGGTGTTTAAGAGTTTATTAAACATTAGAACTTTTACAACTTCTTGAGGAATGAGACCTCAGGAAACTTTAAGCCCATCTCACACCATCCCCAAACTTTTATGCTGGGAAGATTACAGTTTTTACATTATACATTTAAGTCCACATATATTTGAAAACATACAAGATGTCATTATTACTGTATGGAATTAGCATTTATTTACATTTAACTTATATATTTCCTCTTTCCATTCCTCATTATTCTTTCTGGAATTTTCGTGTTTCCATCTGGAGTCATTTTGCTTCTGTTGAAAACTCCCCTTAAGTTTTGTTTTTTTTTTTTTTTGCAGTTTTTGGCCGAGGCCGGGTTTGAACTCACTACCTCTGGTATATGGGGCTGGTGCCCTACTCCTCTGAACCACAGGCACCGCTCTCCCCTTAAGTATTTTATTTACAGTGCATCTTCCAGTAATAAATTCTCTCCATGTAGCTACATCTTAGAATGCTTTATTTTCACTTTCACGTCAGAAGCATTCGACGATAATTTCCTTCTTGACTACGTTGACGTTACCTGTTGTCTTTTCATTTCAATCGTTTCTGTTGAAACACTAGCTAATAGGGTGATTGTTGGCTTTTTGTTTTTGGAAGAAAATTTGCTTTTTTCTTCCTGCTCTTATGTTATAGTATTCAATAGCACAGTAGGGAAAATACAGCTAACAATAATTTATTGTTTATTTTTAAAAAGCTAGAAGGGAAAAACTGTAATCTTCCCAGCACAAAGAAAATGTTAAGTGTTTGAGGCGATGAATATTCCAATGGCACTGACTGGATCCTTATACACTGTACACACGTGTCAAAATTTCACATGTACTCCCCCCAGATAGGCACAACTATGCTATAGCAATAAAAATCAAAAAAAAAAAAAACCCTTAAAATTTGTAAAAGAATGTTTTCTTTCTTTCTTTCTTTATTCCTTTTTTGTAGAGACAGAGTCTCACTTTGTCACCCTCGGTAGAGTGCTATGGCATCACAGCTCACAGCAACCTCCAACTCCTGGGCTTAGGAGATTCTCTTGCCTCAGCCTCCCGAGTAGCTGGGATTACAGGCACCTGCCACAATGCCCAGCTATTTTGTTGTTGTTGTTGTGGCAGTTTGGCCAGGGCCGGATTTGAACCCACCACCCTCGGTATATGGGGCCGGTGCCCTACCCACTGAGCCACAGGCACCGCCCCTGCTTTATCTTTTTTTACCCCAGAAAAAGTTGCAGGCTCATGTGACTGTTTATATAGCTATTAAATCTTTTGTGGAGTTCTTCATGCATCTTTAATTGTATGCTTTTAGAAATTTTTCAGAGATATCTCCTCATATTTGTACCCAGTTTTTCTCTCTTTCTATCTCTCTCTCTCTCACCACATACACACACATACAAATATGTGATGTCTGTATATTTACCATTTCGTATATATCTCCTACGATAGTTTTTACATTTATAAAGTTTTCCCCTATGTTTGAATCTTAATAGATCTAAATTCAATAACTATTAATCCTTTCTTGTTTAATTCTCTGTGAAACCAGTTTATTAAATTCCTTCTTTCAGTTATTGTTTTTGTTTTATAGTCTATACTTTACTTAGAAATTCTGCTTCTTAGAGGAAACTTTCCACCTTGTTGTCTCGTAATTTCCTTAATATATTCACCTTATTTACTTGAATCCCACGGTTCACACAGCTATTCATCAGGTGGATCTATTTACTACGTTGGTGTTTTTTTCTTTTGTCTTTCAGTCAACTGATCTCCTGGTGTGCCTGGCAAGACCTGATCATCTAGCAAACATGTGTTTTAAAAAATCATAGAAATAATTTAAATCTCTGAATAGTGTTATCTTCCATCAGAGTGTGATTACACTTGTTTCTGGCAGATGATAATGATAAAAGAACATGGCCTTAATTTGATCAGGATTAATAGTTGAAAGCAGAACTTCTGCCTCTCTGAAGATGTTCTCATCCTAGTCCACCTTCCTTTGGGGGTGTTTAACAGGGCCTTACTTTCTGGGTACACTGAGAATTCTTATTTTATTTCCCTATCTCTGGGAGACTCCCAGAAGCTCCGTTGGTTCTTAAGTCTTCTCATCTGCCCCTCACCTGATCTGTCTCACAGGCATCCAGCCCTCGCCTGGGAAATGGTGAAAGTTCGGGAAAATCAATACTATGTATTACCTCGGAATCTGATTTTCTCTCTCTTTGAAATCCGCTTCTCAGTTCGTCCTGAATTGGAGATCACTGATGCTTTCAAATGCTTTTCCCCCCTTCCTTTCTCTATTTTGACGAGCTTTCTGGTCATTCTTAGCAGATGTCTTATTCTGCTAATTCTGGTCTGCTCTTACCAGAAGCCATTGCTATTTTCTAGCCTAGGTAGGTAATAAAAAGTCATAGAAATTCTTGTATTGTGGAGATGTTATGTGAAAAGAGAGCATTTTAGAAAGTTGAATTAGCTAGTAATATGGAGGTTCATTTGAAAAAGAGTATCGCCAGTAGGAGCAAGTTAGTGGGAGACGGTCCCAGAAGGCATCGCTAACAAATCTTACTAAGTATTCCGAGTATACTAAATGCTTGCTGGTGCTTTTATTTTTACTTTCACTGTTTCTATATATTCCATAAAACAAATTGAAACACATTTAAAAGCTATCATTCCGGTCTTCCATTTGCAGTGTAGATTAGGACATATAGACTGGGAAATAGTTAGAAACTAACATTATGGAAATATTATGGGGAATAAGAGACTATCTGGTGGATTTATAAGAGAAATGACATGATTGTTGTGTTTCTTTTAATGTCAGTGTCATAGTAAATGGTAAGCTAAAAGATCCCCGCTACATAGAATGAAGTTCTAAATAAGGATAGATAGAGAGATGGATGGGCAGAGATACAGATCTAGACGTTGACGCAGAAATAGATATGAAGACAGATACCCAGTAGTTTGTGCACAAACACACACACCCTTCCTGGGGGTTGGGGGGCACTGGAGAGAACACCAAAGGAAATGGACCTGAAGGGTGAGTAGGAGTTAGAAATATGAAGAATGGGCTAAAATTGGGTTGTAGCTTTCCTATAAAAGCTATAAATTAGTTTCATAGTAGGGCTGAGTACACTGGATACTTTTTCTTCCATTCTTGGGATACTTTGCTAAGAAGAGTATTTTCCAGCTCCATCCATGTAAACATGAAGGAGGTAAAGTCTCCATCTTTCTTTATGGCTGTATAGTATTCCATGGTGTACATATATGGGGAGGGGGAGAGAGAGGAGGGGAGAGGGAGGGTGGGTGGAGGGAGGGTGATTGGTGGGATCACACCTATGGTTCTTCCTATAAGGGCACATGTGAATCTCTCTAAATGTAGAATATAAATGTCTTCACACAATGACTAAGAAAAAGACACGAAGGCTATGTTAACCAATTGGATGAAAGTATTTCAAACTGTATACAGAAACAGTACACTGTACCCCATGATAGTATTAATGTACATGGCTATGATTTAATTAAAAAAAAAAGATGAATACAAAAAAAAAAGAAATATGAAGGATGAGAAGAAAAGCTTTCGGTCTTTACTGAAAACCTTCTCACCTAAGTTCTCTAAATCCTCCATTTTTACTTGAAACCTCAGAGGTCTCAATGGCAACCCATACATGAGTTGTTTTCCTTGAAGTTGCACTAATTTTTGAGATAAGATCCATTGCATGAAAAAAGTAAACTAGGTCAGCCTGAAACGCAGTCCCTTGCCCGCAAGGCTTCCTGAGACAGCCACGCTTCACTGCGCACTGGGGATGCTCCCCACTCTGCCTTTGACAGATCAAATTTAATGAAATTAATATTTTTACTGACTCATCAAGGCACTTGTTAAGTGCAGCCAGATATTTCTTTTTTCTTGTGCCTTTGCGGCACTAAATGACTGCAGAGTTTGATGCCACTCTCTCGTCTGGCGCTTTATTTTGTGCCCTTGGTGGCAATGTCAGAACCGTTGTGTGAAGATCGGGGAGGGGTCTCTTAGCTCTCTGGAGGCTCCAGAGAGCATGACTTGAAAGCCACTGACAGAGAGCTTAAGCTGTGGGGAGAAAATCCTCTCTCCTGTCACCATCTTCCTGGTCTTCTGCCACCTTGTCCTCCCTCTACCCCAGAGAGTTTCCCGGGGGCCTTTCCATGAGGAGGAGGGCACAGATGCCACCGTGGCTGCCCCACAGGCTAAAATATCCCTGGGGTGGGAAGGGTTTCTGGCTCTCGGCTGTTCCGGCTGCTCTTTTCACTTCTCTTTCATCACACACCAATGTATGCAACCCCCACACGCTGTCAAAACAAATAAAACACAAGAATGACAATGCTAAAAATTCTCCAGGGATTAATGTGGATCCTCTTTCTTTTTTTGTAATGTTCCCAGTGCACAGAGAATTTAAGGAGTTTTCATAAAACCTCCACAAGTATTTTTTTAACTTAGTCTCCACAGCAAGCTTGACAAGCAGATACAACAAATGTAATTATTTCCAAGGAGTTCTGTGATCAAATAAATACTTTAGCCCCTCAAAAAAAAATAATTATTACCATTTTACTAATGAGGAGACTGAGGCTCAGAGGTACTGAGGCTATGGCATTTAAAAAGCCCAATCTTAGCCACACTCTGATTCTCCCCTCTGAACATCTGAGCCCTCAGAGCAGGGAGAGGTGTCTCTGGCCCAGGCAGGAAAATCAGCCTGAAATCCTTGCAGTCACAGGGGGCAGTGAGGGGGGGTCTTTGCGTGGGGTCTTCCTTTGTAATTCCTAAGAGGTTTTTCTCTGCTGCACCGTGTGCTTGGCCACTGGACATTCCTGGGAGCTGAGTTTGGGCTGAAATGGTAGCCCAGCTGTGAGTGTGGAAACTGAAGGTGGAGAACCCGGGCCAGCTGGGGTGGCGTGTCCACTCTCCCCGCTTCTCTCTCAGGCACTCTTTCTCCTTCCCGCCCACTTCCAGAGCCAGGCTAAGTTCCTGACTGCTTGGCAGCCAGAGTTTCCAAAGGATGGCCATAAATGAGCTCAGGACAAATGGCTCATAGTGCCTCCAAGTCACCACTCAGGTGTCTCAGCTGGACAGTAAACCTGTTGTCTGTAATCAAGAGCCCCTTGGCGCTGGTGGGTGACTGGCAGGTGGTGGGTGGAGGCAGGGGGCAGGGCTTGTGGAGAGCTCCTGGCAGGGCACTCACAGGCTGCTGGCCTCTAGGCAGATGGGCTAGCTCTGCTCAGTGGCTCCCCCTTCAGGACCTTCAACTTTTTGACACAACAGGTGCAAAATGACTTCCAGGATTTGTTAAATGAATCCCCCTGCCTTCATACTTGAGATCTCCTGGTTAAGATGAGAGTTTACACACATTTTCCAAATTTACAGTCTCAGTGAGGACTCTGAGAAGAGAAACATCCCTCAGAATCCTTGGAGAATTGGTCCTAAGGACCCTCAAAGGTCCTCACAAGGTCTCTACCCACAAGTGCAGACTGCATTCCGAGGAGGTGGAGGAAAATGTTCCCGATCCTTCCCATCATAAACTTTTGTGCAGAGCAAGTTTTGTTACTCAATGGTTAATTTCACAGAGCATAGAGGAAAAACAAAAAATGTAAATTTGCAAAAATTAGCAAGTCTGATGTCTATGCTGTAAGATCCTTTAAGACAAACTTGAATATAAGGTGGACCTGGGAGGTGAAGGGAGGCGAGCAAAGATCACTGTGTGAGCCCCCCACCTGCCATGACCTCTCTGGATCTGTGTCCTTGATGTAGAAATGAGGGGACGGCCAGGGGAGAATCTGACCTCGGGGATGTCTGTGATTTAGTTCATCTGCCATTTGGGTTCCCTGTTTCTCACGCCTCAGTGTCTTGTGAACTTCTCTGTTTTGGGAGCATAAGAAAGCAAACGGGCCAGACAAAGAGGGGGTTCACCTGGTCGCCTGGCTCCTGGAGCAGCTGTATCCTCCAACTCATCAGACAGGGCTGTGCTGTGGATGTCAGCTGGGCCAGATTACCTGGGGTGTGCATTATTAAACCTCTTTACTCTAGACAGCTTCAGATTTAACCCTTATGTCCTGTGGGCTCTGAGAGACCCAGTGAACAAAGGAGCAATTCTTTCTTGCTCCCTTCCCTCTCTCCTACTTCGTAGCCCTCAGAGGGAGGCTGCGTGCCCCAGGGATACCCCACCCCCTGCCCCCAAGCAGGACCTGCTTTTTCATCCTGGGTTCTTTCTGTGCTGCAGTTGGGTTTGGGCTGTCTGCAGCAACTTCCTACCCAGTTTGCTTTGTAACAAATTGAGGGAGATGGGTGGGGAGATAATCTGAATCTATTGAACAAACAGGGGCTTTTCCAAATTGTTTAAGCATATGCATTGAAAGTTGGGGAGGCAGTGCTGAGTGCTCCTCCCCTCTGCCAAGGACCTCCCAGCGTTTGGCCTGTCTCTGATAGAATCAGGAACAACCCAAAGTCAGGGGTTTTGGCATCCTGCAGGCAGTTGGTGAGTCAAGTTGGGCGCACACTGGGTGGACAGGGGAAGGGAAGTGATGAGTCACAGTCAGGTCGTGTGCAGGTGTATAGGGAACCCCAGAGCAAGCAGGGATCAGCAAGGCCAGCCCCTAGGGTGAGGCTCTCCCTGGGTGCTGACACCGAGTGAGTGATCCCAACCCTGGGCAATAGGAGGACAGGCCAGTGACCAGCAAATTAGACAAGAAAAGCATGGACAGCTTTTGTTTGTGGTAACGTAAAGGCTGTCAGCTGCTTCAAGATGAAGCTGGATATCTCCTTCCCAGCCCCTGGCTGCCACAAACTCTTGAATGTGGATAATGAATACAAATTTTGTAAATTTTATGAGACGCCTATGGCCACAGAAGTCGCTGCTGATGCTTCAGGTCCCCATGAAGCAGGTGTTGTGACCCATGCCGTGCCCCGTCTGAGGAAGGGGCCTTCCTATTATAAACCAAGGAGGGCTGGAGAAAGAAAGCACAAATCTGTTAGGGGTTTCACTGTGGTTGCCAATCTGAGCATTGTCAATTTGGTTATTGTTTTTTTAAAAAAACAACACCAATCAACCAAATAACAACAACGAAATAAAAGAAGAGAAGAATATTCCTGGTCTTCCTGATACTATAGTGCCTTGTTGTCTGGGGCCAGAAAGAGCTAGCAGAGTTTACCAAGTTTTCAATCTCTCTACAGAAGATAGTATCTGCCATTATGTATTAAGAAAGCCCTTAAACAAAGAAGGCAAGAATCCTACAACTGAAGCCCCCAAGATTCAGTGCCTTGTCACTCTACGTGTCCCGAAACACAAAGACCAGAGCATTGTTCTAAAGAGATGATGTACTAAGAAAAAGAAAGAAAAGTCACTATGTATCTACCCAGAAGAGAAAAAAAAAAAACATTTTACCATAAGGACAGATACACTAGAACGTTTATCACAGCTCAATTCATAATCTCCAAGATGTGGAATCAAGCCAAGGGCCCACCAGTCCAGGAATGCAGTAACCAAGTGTGGTCTATGCATGCCAGGGACTACTATTCAGTTATAAAAAAGATGGGGACTTTGTATCTTTTATATTTTCTGAATGGAGGTGAAGAACATTCTACTTAGTGAAGTATCACAGGAATTGAAAAGCAAGTGTTCAATGTGCTCGATACGAACATGGAACCAGCAGATGAATAAACAGGAGCTCACGTAAGAGAAGCATAATTAAACTCAAGTGGGGGAAAGGAGGAGAAGGGAGGGGGATCGTGTGCTGTCGACTAACAGGAGCTACGTAGGGTGTGTGGCACGTCTCCTGAGTGAGGGGCACAACCACAGCTTGGACTCTACCTAACAGATTCAAACAATGTAACTTAATCATGTGTGCCCTCGTATTAAGCTGGGAAAAAAAAGTACAGGAGATTCATGAGGTCTCCAAAGTAGGTTTTGTATGAGAAATAAACACCCTTGAATCCGCCCCCCCAAAAAAAAAGAAGAAGAAGAAGAAGAAAGAAAGAAAAGAAAAGAAAGAAAATGAAAAAGAAAAAGAAGGAAGAGGGCAGAGTATGCTAAACTTTTAGCCAAGAGAATGAAGGGAGCCAAACAAAACACCAGGGAGACATTCCCAGAGCCTGCCCTCTCTGAAACCTTCCACTGAGTCCAATCAGAAATCCGACTTTCTGACTAACAAAAAAATCAGATCAGATTCTTCCCTCCCCCCCAAAAAAAGGAAAATCAGAGAGAGGTGTGTGTTCCACATTCATTCTTGATGGAGCGTCCGTTACTCTACTTCCAGGCCTACTTGGCACAAAACAAAAGAAAATTCTTTAAAAAAGCCAATACATCGTAGGAGTGAGGGGGGGGACATGGGCATGGACGGCTGTTTGGCTCCACTCCAGGCCCCGGCTCCTTCCTCCCTTCTCCTATTCTATAGTTGCCCCAGCTGGTGGCCTGATGCCAGGAAGCCGTCTCCTCTGGGACTGTCTCTTGTTTTTATGCTCCTGTACCTGACCTCAGTTCTGCTGAGTCTCCATCCTGCTGACTTGTTTGAAGCCGATTCCCTGCAGGCGGAAGGAACTTCTCTGCACTCTCCTTGCACCTTCTGAAGAGGAAGAAGTGTTAGTCTGATTGGTGAGATGTCGGAATCCTTCTGGGACCGTGGGGAGTTGACCCTGTGAGGTCACTGGGCATGAATCAAATTCTCTCCTCCAGAGAATGTCCCCACACTCTATTCTCTTCCGTCTCTCAACTTCACCTTCTTTTATTTGTTACAATAAAAGAGGCAGTATTGATGCATTACTATTAGTTTGGGTCCAGTTTTAGTTAGATTTCCCTAGTTTTTCCCTGCATTTTCTCACCCGGGATCTCATCTGGGACACCATGCCATTTCAGCTGACTGGAGCCTCAGACTGACTCCCCTGGGTTGTCAAGGTTTGTGACTGTCCTTGTTCTTTCTGACCTTGAAGGTTTCCAGGCATGTTGTAGCACGCCATTTATTGGAATTGTGCTGAGGTTGTTCTCGTGACGAGAATGGGTTTATAGGTTTGGGAGGAGGAAGGCCACAGAGGCCAAGTGCCACACTCATCACCTCCTGTCCGGCTGCCAGCAGGACTGATCACCATGGGTGCCGACCTGATCTCTGTCCCAGGGGGGCAGTCAGATTTCTCCACTATAGGGAGCCCCCCTTCTCCTGTACTTTATCAAGAAAATCAACATTAGCAGCTCACACTTAAAGAGCCAGAAGTTATGTTCCAGCTCACTGAGGGTGGTGTGTCCCCACAAAGACTCTGGGGTTTTGCATGAGAGATTTTGCTCTTTCTATTTATTTATTTTTTCAATTATTTATTTACATCATTATAAACTTCTGGACATTTATTTTATACTTTGTGATATGATCCAGGACTCCCCTCATTTCGTTGCTCAGATTATTCCTTCATTGGCCAGGATGTCAGTGGATGGCAGTCACCCGGAGTGGGGAACAGATGGGGGAGAAGAGCCTCAAAGGGAAGGAGATTTACAGAGATGGGGACGGATGGTGCTATGGTCCAGGGCCTTAGAGACGGAGTGGTGGCAACTGTTGAAAACAATGAATGGATCTTAACACACATGTGCACACTCAGACAGGGACCCAGGATAAAGTCAGCCTGCCGGGCAGGGTAGAGTACTTCATTTCTCATCTGTCTGTTCCTTCACAGGCATTTGGGCCCAGCCCAGACAGCCCATCCTGGTTAACTCACACTCAGACCCACACTCTGAATTAGTCAGTGTTGCCAGGTAGGAAGGAAACAGTTGCCCCACTCGAAGCAGCTACAGCGTCCCCTGCCCCCCATTATTCTCTTTTCCACACAGCTGCTATTTTGACTACATGAATATTGCACTTAATATTCAAGTTTCAGGGTAATTTCAGGAAGCAATTTCTATTAATAAAATGCAAATATATGTATCCCGGTGTCTCATGTACAAATAAATTTCCTATTGATGTTTACTTTGTTTTTAGATTCTTACAAAGTTAAGAAGATAGTGCCTCTTAGGTATTCCTGATTCATTTTTCTACCCATCGGTTATTTTGTCAACCAGATTCAAACTTTGTAATTATTTTTTATTATTTGGAAGCAAACCTCTAATTAGCAAAGGATCGGAATTTCCCCACCTCAGAATCCTTTTAGAGTAAAAAGAATGATGTAGGTTTTTATTTTCTTTTATTTTTATTATATATATTTTTTATTAAACGCCATGTGCCCCACTGTGCAATTTGTAGAATCAACCAAGGTAAGTATCTTCCCGGTGGGAAAGTTTTTAGAAACCGAATCCAATTCTCACATCCACTATTTTGCAGCCACCTTGTCAGAACAGCATCTCACTAGCTTGAAGCTTGGGGCCAGCGCTCTAACCAGGTCTGTCACATTTAGTTTGAAAATAACAGACCACATGTCCCAGCCTGAGTGCCCTATCCTGCTTTTACAAGGCACCAATCTGCAGGTTCCCAGGAGGGAAGGGGCAGTGGCTGCTTTGAATCTTTGTGACTCAGGAATACACGGCATAGTAACTGTAATGGTGGATACAATTATTTGATTGTTTACATGAAAGGCATCATTGAGCATTTAGCCTATACCTACATTTAATCTGCAGCAGGATCTTCTAAGGTAGGTATTACAATTATCTCTACTTTAGAAATGGACAGATTGAGATATACACAGGTTAATGGTCCCCCTCACACACAACCAAAGTGGCCCAGCCAAGGCTTAAATAAAATCACGTTATGCTACGTGATACAAGCCCATCACAAAAAACAAATACTGCATGATTCCACATACATGCAACATGTGAAATAGTCAAAGGTGGAGAGGCAAAGAGTGAAGGGGTGGCTGCCGGGGCCTGGGAGCAGGAGGAAATGGGGCATTGCTGCTCATGGGATGTGAAGTTTCAGTTCTTTGTGATAAATAGCTCCAGAGATCTGCTGTGCAACATTGTATCTACAAATAGCAATATTGTATTGTGCAGTTAAAAAATCCATTAAGATGGTAGATCTTATGTTAATTTTTTTTTTTTTTTTTGTAGTTTTTGGCTGGGGCTGGGCTTGAACCCGCCACCTCAGGCATATGGGGCTGGCGCCCTACTCTTTTGAGCCACAGGTGCTGTCCCTTATGTTAAATACTTTTACCACCATAATTTTTTTTTAAAAAGGGGAAAAGTAAGGTAGTGCCTGTGGCTCAACAGAGTAGGGCGCCAGCCCCATATGCCGGAGGTAGCAGGTTCAAACCCAGCCCCAGCCAAGAACTGCAAAAAAAAAAAAAAAAAAGGAAAAAGAAAAATGGTAAGTAGGGACCTACTCTCTCAATCTTAGTTCTTGCATTCCCGGTATACCTACCAATTACTTCCTTTTAGAGAGTTTCATTGTAAACAAAAGAAGATGACAACAAGAAAAGACTGTTTGACTTTGGAAATGAAGAAGTTACAGCTGGGGCCCAGCCCTGAGGCCTGAAAGCTGTGCATCTCCAGTGTT
>CAUYQV010037901.1:0-17414 GCA_963574575.1 Galagoides demidoff
AGGGAAATTTAATATTTGATAGAGGTAATAATTCAACCAAGTAGAAAAAAAAAGGGCTATTCAAAAGTCATGTTGGTTTATCTTACAAGGGTACAAGTGAATCTTTCTAAAAGCTGAGTATGAATGTCTTAACACAATAACCAAGAAAATGACATGAAGGCTCCGTTAACCAGTTTGATGAGAGTGTTTCAAATTATATATGAAAACACCAAGCACACTGTACCCTGTGATTGCATTAATGTACACAGCTATGATTTAATAAAAAAAGTCTTCACATTATTCCTATTTCCATATATAAATAGACACATACTGTATACTTATTTTTCATTTATATATTTATATGAAGTAAATACACATATTTGCCTATGTTTACATTAAAATATCAAACATTCCATTTAAATAATTTCATTTAAAGACTGGTATAATAACATTTAATTCAGAGCTCTCACCATCTTTGAATAAAGCTAAATGTACCATGTACTGGTGAAAATCTATCTCTCTCTCACATACATGCACCTATTTCCTTCCTATATAAACACCTATATTTATGTGTGAGCTAAACATAAAAATGTATGTTCCTCAATATTATGAAATTTAATTATAATATTGACAGGCCCACCACAGAACATGAATTCAGAAATGTTGTGCTCAAAGTTCTGAAGAAGATCCAGCCCCTTCGTGATGTGGTATCAGGAGTGGGTGTCCCGCAGGCTGACCTGTGCTGTGCACAGGGCTTCCTGACCAGCAGGCAGGAGTCAAGCTCAGCCTGTGCCATGCTTAATGCCAAATTATGTTGTTGGACAGACTTTTACATTTCCTAATCTATTTTAAATGGTCTAGAAAATCAGTCTATTAAGAGTCAGATGGACAGTGTGATGACAGCCAGGACGCAGCCCTAACAGGACCCCACTGTGCTCTGCAGCCCCCTCCTCCCTCCCTCTCTCTCCTGTCCAAGCTTTAGTTTTCCTGGGATCAGTCTCAGGCAGATGCTCACGTTTTCCAATCTTATTGCTTGTGGGAAATGGTAGAAATTTGAGAAAAGCAGAAATGAACTGGCCAAAGGCCGGTGGGTCAGATTTTTGAGTGATGTAAGTTTTGAAAACCATCTACAAGGCAATAATTCAAAGGCAGAACCTTTGTCCTGCCACATGTGGACAACTCCCCCCACCCCCCAACATGCTTGGTTACTAAAGACCCGAGAGTCACAGCCTTCTCTGGTTCTTTTACACAAAGCAGAAGTGAACACGTTTACTCTCTGTCAGTATGAGAAGGGCAAATCAATTCCAGCTACTGCCACCTTTTCCCCAGCACGGTCCAGACCATCATCCTCCTAACCAGTTTCCCCAGACCCACTCCCTCCTGCCCCACTGCATTCTCCACTTGGCAGCAACAGTGACCGTTCTCAGCATTCAGTTACACTCTGCAGGATCCTCTCACTGCGTTAAGGGACATAGACTCCTTATCATGCCCTCGAGATGTCACGAGAGTCAACCCCACACCCCTCTCAATTCTGGGTCACTTGCTGTTCTAGTCACGGCCCCCCGGGGGTGCTTTACACTCTCTTGGGGGGATTTATGAGGTCTCCTTATCCAACTACAGAATCTGAGAGGCTGGATCATCTTCAAATGCTTCAGCCAAAACAACTTATGCAACGTGTTGAGTACAGAGGCAGATGAGAATTCAGCTGTTCTATTAAGACAGGCATTTGCTCAGTGTGAAACAATGACTCTCTTCAACAGTTGCTGTGATGGAAAACAGGGTTATTTTTCATAAAATACGCATATATCAGTTATACTAATACAAGGAGTTTTAAAAGCAATTTACTAAGCAAATAAATAATGCTTTAAATGTCTTGGTTTTAATTTTTAATATGACAGGATAGAAGCTTCACAAGCCAAGCCCCTGTGAGGGCTTCAGAATATGAAGACTACAAAAGGGCCCTGGGAGCCCCGCTTCGCACTGTCCTCCCAGCCCCTTGCCCAGAGGCACGAGCTGACCACCCCGCTCAGAGCCGGGCATGGTGGCTGCTGCTCGCAGGGCCACCTGTGCCTGGATGCTGCTCCTCTTCACTCCAGGGTTTCTGCTTCAGCCCTAAAGTTTACCTTTATTTGGGACTTGGGGTTTCGATGTCTTGGATATTTGTGTATTTTTTCCTCTTATCTTACAGTGAAGAAGTTTACCATGGCCCAGAGATTGTGTCCCTTGTTCCCGTGGTATCTCTGCAGGGACGCTTGGCAGGCATCTGGCATGACATGAGTAGATGAAGGAGCAAGATATGGGCTGTTATGTCTCAGGACAGGTTATCACAGTAAATATCGTGAAGTATCTTTGCACTCGTTCAAGCTCACAGTAGACTATTTATCACATGTTTTAAGGGTGGTCTTGCTTGGAGATGGTGGTGTGTGCACGTGGCTATGTGTCATCTTGGGGGGGGCGTCTAAGGGCCCAGCCCTGGCAGTCGATGGGATGGCTCCCTGCAGGAGCAAGGTGGCACATGTGATTGGGCAAGCCTGCAAGTCCTGCACCTGTGTGTGGGCCTCTTAAGGGCAGCTTGTGAAGAGCCAGGTCAGAGGACAGGGTGACACTTCACAGGTCAGACCTGAGTGAGTTCCTCAGGTAAATACTACCAGCTGCTTCCCATCAGGATTGGAGAGCTGAGAGAATGTCAGGACCACATCCCTCATGAAGGACATGTGAGAGCCTTCTGTGGTCATTTCTTTAAACAGACAGACTGCCGGTCCCAAGCCTCCCAAACCAGCTGCTTCCTCACAAGTGTCCTCCACTCTCTGCAGGAAGGAGGTGGCCTCCCCTTCCCCGGGGGAGAGGAAGTGCAGATGGCATGAACCAGGGCCGGTGGCGGGTAAGGGCAGTTGGGTGAGTACCCTCTGCAAGTGGCAGAGGATCAACACACATGGATGAAAGTTAGCTGGACAGCAAGAAACAACAGAAAAACCCATACCTTGTGATTCTGCAGCTAGAAAGGGCAAAGCCTTGCCTGGGAATCTGTTGATTATTTTTCAACCAGAATTGTTTTCCATATCCCATTTCCTATTTTGCATCCTTTTCAAGCAGAAGATGGCGGCAGGGAGAGAGCAGGTTGAGGACAGAGTAGCCCAGGTTCTTCGGCATCTGTCTGAGGAGCAGGGTGCTGCCGTGTGAGCTCCAGCACAGTCTGTTAATCCACTCTGAACATCTCCTCACATCCTACCCCGTGCCAGACACTGTGCTTCTTCCTACACATAATGACAGACAGCAACAGTGGCCCTGCCCAGAGGAAGTTCACCAGTTAGTCTCATTTGCACCTGGTAGTTGTCTGAGTCTTCCCAGAGACCCCTCCACAGAGTGCACGCCCAGCCTGGAAGCCAGTGGCTTGTTCTTTGGGGCCAGTTCAGGATATGCTGGTTATGACTTTCTCATAGATTCTGAATTTCTAAAATAGAATCTTGATCTGAATCACACTCCACTGTAAGTATATTTCAGAAGGAGTTAATTCAATAGAGATACACTAGGAGTGCAGTCCAGTGAGTATGATCTAAAATTCAACTCCCTGCTTGTAAGGAACAGGACAGTGCCATGTAAAGTTTCTAGGAAACAACTTAACATCCAAGCCATATTTAGTGTCACATGTTAGTTAAATTTCCTTCATGTAATGTTGCTGCTTGCAAGCTTCCCCTCTGGGGGAAAAAAAAAAAGTAATCGCATTATGAAAATATATAACAGAATATCTCAAACCTCTGTATTCTGCTCAGAGAGTGTCTGTTGCTCCAGGCAGGGGGTGGACCTCCTCATGTACTTAGTTTTCATTCAATGGGCTAGCTGGATCTGTTTTCAGGCTTGATTCTCTACCACTGACTATTTATCTCTCCCTTCTGTCTCACTCAAGTTTGAATTGGTCCCCGCAGAGCACCAAGCTCTGTGCAGGAGCCACCCTCTACGGGTGGCCTGGGAGCGACAAGACAGGTGGGAGAAGCTGGAGGTTGTGCAGGTGGAGAGGCCACCTGGGGACTGGCCTACAGCATGGTGCTGCCTTCTGGGGGGCACACTTGGCGGGGCTCTGCAGACCAGGCTTTAAAACCTGTCTGTTAACATGCTTGGGCTTGGGGACCCTGCTTCCTAAAGGCGGATTGGCAGCTCTGCACTAAGGGGTGGGCACACCCTACACTGTCTGGTATCAGAGAATCACATTGTCTCTCTGGCTGTGAAGATGAAAGCAATACCTTTGAAAACGGATTTGCTAATTAAGAATCATGAAAGTGCTTGAATGTTGGAGAACATAGAGCAGGAACGTGCCCTGGGGTCACCATGCTGGCTCCTCCCCTCGCAGGACACACTCAGTTATACTCCAGGATTTTAGCTTTTAGCATCATTACATGAGGCAAATGTGTAAGGTTTGGTCTCCATCTGTGATGCTGTAGAATATGGTATTGATCCATTTAGGGGTTGGCAATTTACTCTTCCACACTCTAATCTTGGGTGTGCTGCTTCTTTCTGGCAAATTCTAATAAGAGACAAAAGAGTACAAATGGCAAATAACTGAGCAGTGGTCTCCGCATCACACAGTTCTGTGGTTTCATTTGGAAAGCAGAGCAGGGTGAGTAGATCAATACACTGATCCGGAATTGACGACCCTGGGAGTGTGGAGGTGGCTTTAGAGAGTTGGAGGTGATGCTGCTCTCTCTGGATCATGCTTGAATTTCTCAGAATATGATGAATTTCATAGTTAAGACTTAGAATATTTGAATGCATAAATGTATACTCTATATAAAATGATTTTTAATAAGAATTATATTTTTGTTCTTTAAACAGTTATACTGATTTTCATCCTTTTTATAAATATGTTTTCTCAGTTGTTCATAAGATTTTTCCTCTAATGATTGTCATTTTATAGTTATTATCCATATATCTTGTTTTAGAACTTAACAGAACATTTTTGATGCCAAAAGCTTTGGTACCATATTGAAGCACATTAATAGCTTTATTCCTTCAGAAATGTTAAACATGGGGTGAGGAGAAAGATAAGGAACCCTTCTGCTGGAAGTATCTTCATGGGAAGCATTAGGCTGTATCCACAAGGACCATCTTCGAGAGGCTGGTGGGGCAGCCTGTTCTGCCCACTCTTGTCAGGAGGAGGAGGGAGAGGACGGGAGTGTCTGTCACTCCAGGTAACCAACACTGTCTGCTGCTGGAGAAGTTTCCTTTCTGGCTGTGAGATCTTCCAGCCCCATCAAATCTTAACATTAACTCCACCCTGACAACTCTAAGCACCAAGTTTTGTTTAAATGTGATAAACGCACACTGTGACATGAACTATTCTTGTCACCTTACTAATACATGCCATTGTACTAATTCTGGAGGGGGCTGGGAGTATTTGGCACCCTTCCACTTGGGGCATTAGGCAAAGGAGTGATCTGGCTTTTGCAATGACGTACAATCTTGTTTCAAAATCCTCCGTCAGCTGATAGAAAGGTTAGGCTCTTTTTTTGTGATCCTCTTGAAGCTATTAGAAAGCAGCCAAGATTTAAAGCAATCTGGAGAAAAAAGCCTACCTCAGCACCACTTTCCTGCTGGAGGCTTTCACAACACCAAAGTAACCGGCAACGATCTGTGTGTTGGAACAGAGGGTTCAGCGATGCTGCAGGACTAGGCGTCCACCCAGAGCCCAGCCTACTGAGCAGGTCACTCCTTCCTAAACACAGCAGACTTTTGGCTGGGAGACTGTAGGGCTGCATCTTAGTTATATGGGTAAAATGGAAATAGCTCAGTTCTCACAGGAAAAAAATCATAGTTTTGAATCATATCAATTCCTGATTGGATTGAGTTATTTTGTTCCTAACTTAAATACATAGAAAAAACAAAAGTAAATCTTTTCTGGAGGAAGATAACATAATAGAGAGCTTCAAAGTGCAATGACAGTCTTCCATCTATAATGTGTATAAATCAAACAAAATAACAGTAGGCATGCAACACGGCAGATTCACCCAAACACAAGAATAAAGAACTGGCGATAGGAACAGACACACTGGAATGACCTGCCGGGAATGCAAAGTAATTATGACAAAAACGCATACATAGAATTTAACATAATATTAAATTTTAGGAGACAAACAAAACTTATCTTAAAACCAAATGGAAATTTAAGAACTGAAAACTAATAATTGAAATTAGGATCTCAGTTGATGGGATTAGCCTCAGAAGCCACAGATGCCAAAGTGAAAACAGGTGAGTTGGAGGATGTGTCAGAAGAAAACCTCAGGATTAAGGAGAGACAAAATAGTAGAAATACATACGAAAGAGTATAAGACAAGCATGAGGCAAGGTGCAGAACTCTATCCCATTCGAAACAGAGAGAGAGGAAGGAGGAACAGAAGCAAAATTTGAAAAGATAAGGGTTAAAAATCTTTCAAATGTGATGAAAGACATTCATCCACAAGTTCCATAAAGAATCAACTCCAAGTGGGAGAAATACAAAAAAAAAAAAAAATCACACCCAGGTATATCATCATAAAATCAGTGGGAATTAAGTATCTAGAAAAATACTTTCTAAAACTCTAGCACTTACTGGAAGCTAATTTCTCAGCAAAAATGAATGCCATTCGGAAGACAAGATTCTATATTAAACATACTTACAGAAAGTAATTTCCAATCCAGTGAGAAAAAAGTCCTTTAAATATGAAAGCAAAGAAAGGACACTTTCAGATAAATAGAAAAGAATTTGTCATCAGCAGGTACACACTAAGGAAAACACTAGAGGATTCTTCAGTCAGAAGCAAAACACTCTAATCGCAACTCTGAAATGCATGAAGAGATGAAAAGCAACCCAAACAGCAAAGAGGCAGGTGAATGGAGTGATCCCTGGCTATATGCGAAATAATGTGATGTCATATTGATTTCATGTATTCACAATAAAATTATTATATTTAATACCTAGTCATATAGCATTTTATAACATATGTGTTGTTGAGTTTTTGAAAAATGGTAAAACTATATTTGCTATGAAATTTGACAAGCATAACCAAACAAGAGCAATAAAATGTATAAATGGAAGGGAAGAAAAGAATAATAAAAAATACTAATTTCAAATAAATTTAGGAAGAAAGTCATAGAAGAGGTGGAAAAATAGAAAACAAAAGTAATTTAGATTTTGTACAAAAGTAAGTTGGAAGATTCAACCAATTAACTCCATTAAGATGTAAAGTAGGAAGCAGTTCCATTAATAACCAAAGATTATTTGAATGGATTAAAAACTAAGCCCAACTAAATGCTGCTTTCAAGAGCCATACCTATAATATAAAGATGCCTTAAGTTTGAAAGTAAAAGAAAGAATAAATATATGTATGCCCACACATGATGTCAATGCTGACCCAAACCGTCATCTATTTCTAAAGATACTGATTTCTAGGCCTAATATTGGCTATTGTGATTTGTTCAAATCTTTGTTATGGTATAGACTATACTTTTGCAAATTTTATGGTGATTCTGATGAACAATTAGAGCTAAAAAATAGTGATCTAGTCTGAATGGTAGAAAAGTCGGCTTCCCACAGTCCTTGCAGCCATCATTTACTCAGTATTTAAGGGGATCCACTATGAGCTAAATGATCAAAAAACTATGCTGCCTTCATTTACAACTTGTAAAAGTTGTGTTTATGTGTAGAAATATCTATGGAACAAGGAAGGCAGGGAGAAGACCTTCCAAAAGGGACGAGATTTAATGCCACAGACTGTGACAGATGAGCAGGTAAAGGGACAGTGTTCAGCCATAACAGAGGGAATCCTGCTGTCTGTGACAGCCGAGGAGCCCGAGGACGTCAGGATAAGGGAAGCCAGGCACAGGGACACGGTTACTGCATGCTCCCACTTCCCTGTGGAATCCAGGAAAGCCGATTCATGGGAGTGGAGGGGGGACCAGGTCACTGGAGCCCGGTGGGGGAGTGGTTGGGCAATGGGTACCTAGTTACAGTTGGCAGGACCACGTTCTGTGTTTTGTCACACAGTAGGGTGACTACAGAAGGCAACACCGTGGTGCATATTTCAGCATAGCTCAGAAGAGAGTTTGGATATGATACACACCACAAAGAAATGATGAGTGTGTAACACGGCAGCTGTGACCTTCACCCTGACCTGAGGGCTGTGCCGTGTGCACACGAATTGAAACATCACAAATAGGTAGAGTTGTGTGTCGATTACAAGTAAAAAGTCAATTAAAACCCCAGAGATCAAAGAACTAAAAGATCAGTTACAGAACAGGGATAACTTTAGTCCTCACAGAATCAGAGGCTTTTTGTTAATAGTCAGGTTGTTTTTTAAAAGGCTTTGGAAATGTTCAAACACGGGAGAAGAACATAATAAGATTTACAAACATGTCCTTAATAAAAAGGTAAATTATAGGTCTACTTCATTATAAAATGTTCACCCTTTGCTTTGACAAACAGTCATATCTCTGGATATGCGATATTTTGGAACGCCAATTTCTAAAGTTAACGGGAGTTTTTAGAAAAGCTACACCTAGAAAAAGATTGTGGGGCAGAGGCTGCATGTCCCAGGCCTCCTCGGCCCCCTGTGCACATCTGTCTTCTCACGGCCAGGGTGGCAGGGAGTGTGGCTGTGGGCATGGAGGAGTGAGGTGCCGCACGCCCTGGCCAGTCCCTGCTGTCCCCAGCACGCCATCCCTCGTCCCGCCCTCCCTTGCTGGGGAGCAATGTATACACACATTGACACATTAGTGGTGACAGCAACACCCAAGGAAAGTGTGGTCTCAGGATGACTGTGTAGGGCCGAGCTCCTCCTCCCATCCCAAGACCCGTGGACGTGAGTGAGCAGAGTCCTTGCAGTGTGCTGAGCCACCCAAGTTACAGGCGGTGTCTCCGTCATCAGTCTCCTCCTCCGTGAGGGCTGGCCCTGCTCACCGCTGCATCTCGTGTTCAGCAGTGTTCTCTGAACTACGTGCCCTCCTCTTTCTCTTCACTCCCAGGGACCATGCAGCAGAACTGGTCATACGCCTGCCAAGTTCTCGCTTAGATGCCGAGGTGGGGAAAGGCACAGACTTGCTTTCCACTAGGCAAATCACCCATCGAGCGGCAGGCAGCCCAGAGGCCATCTGGGAGGTACTTTTAAAAATAACATGAAGCTGAAAGTTGTTCCAATTTTTCACCCACCATTTCAACATACGGCACTCAGATTTCACAAGGAGATGCAGAGACACGCTGCCTCCCCCGGCGCGCCCCTCCGCTGAGTGATGCCCTCACATGTATGTTTATAGTTTGCAAAGCGCATGTCTGCGAACATGACCTTTGTCCCACAGCCACCCTGCAGGAGCCAGGGAAGGTACCCTTAGCAATTTGCATTCACAGTGGAGACCGCACAGGGAGGTCCCTGACTGGCCTTCATGTTATCTTCCTAGCAGGATGGAGTTTCTGTAGCAAATCAGTTTAATGGTTGACATCAACACTTTACATCTTTGGAGGGTGAAAGTGTGAATGTCAAGGTGTCTGCAGGGCTGTTTTCGTGGGAGTGCTCCAGGGGGAGATCTACCTCCTCGCCTTTCCAACCTCTGGAGGCCACTGATGTGCCTAGACCCTCAGTTGTTCCTCACTGCAGCCTCTGGTTCTGCGACCACGTCGTCTTCTCTGTGTTCCCCCTTCCTCCCTCTTACAAGGACCCTGTGGTTATACTGGACCACCCAACAATCCAAAGCAATCTTCTCGTCTCTGAAAATCCCTTTGTCCTATAAGGTGACATATTGGCCAGTTCCGGGAACTTGGACATGAGCGTCATGGGTGACATCACTCTGCCCACCAGCCATATGTATAGTTAACACATACGTGTGTGATGCGTGTTCACATGGGGGAAGATGCACAGTGAGTTCTGGGGAAGTCTGAGCCTTCCAAGGCCACATCTTCACACTACAATGACGCCTCTTCTGAAGAACACCAGGAATGGCTGAGAAGAGCAAGGTGTTCACTGGTGTGGGCGGGCCACATTCTGTTGCATGAATGAATGGGCTCTCTCCTTCTGGACCCCCCAGCAGAGCAAGGACAAGTGTCTATGTGGCGTGTGGTGTTCAGGCCCCTTTCCGCGCCTGCAGATTAAGGTTCCTATGATTTTGTGATCTGCTCGATGGGCAATCTACTTAACATAAATGAACTTTTGGAGAAGTAAAAAAGCACATAAATAGCACATGAACAGCCTACACTGGCAGGCCCTGCATGGTAAGGAGCACCCCAGCCTGTCTAGCAGTGTAACACTGCGTTCTTCATGATACCACATACATTGTCATACCAGCTCCTGAGCTGAAAAAAACAAATCAAAATTCTGAATAGGGTGCTGGCCTCATATGCTGGAGGTGACAGGTTCAAACCCAGCCCTGACCAAAAACTGCAAAAAAAAAAAGAAAAAAAAATTCTGATAGCACTGAACTCTGAAACACCCAAAAAAGACGTGTGTTGTGCATGGGAGGCAAATTCAACAGTTACATTGGATCCATATGGACAGTGGCTACACGTGCCTGGCAGGTGTTTTCAGGATCTGGTGACCTGACTCAGGCATTAGCTCAGGCAGGTCTTAAATCACATCTGCACTCTTCATGGCCCAACTCATCTTCCAGCTTGAAAATGATCTAATCTTTCATCTAACAATCTTCCATTTTTGTGACTAACAGTGTTTTTTTAAAAAAATGAAGTATTTTAAAGTTCAACCTTTTTAGCAGCATTTTAAACTAATGTCCCTACTCTGTAGCTTGCTGCTAATGATAAATTACCTTTTGAATTTTGAAAACAGTAAAACTTTTTAAAAGAATCTTTCCAGACCTTTTATTTAAGGGCACTTAATTACTACAGCAGCAAGAAATAGTTTCTTATTGGAAGCTAAAAGTAAGCCTTCTTATACCTGAAGCATAGAAAACAGTTATCACATAACGTGACTGTTTTCTTGTTTTTAAATTGTCCTTTGCTCATTTATTACTATGTGAAATTTAAGCAATTTTTAAACACCTCCTGCTCTATTCAATTCTAGTAAGATACAGTAATGTTCCCTAAATTCAGTCATTTATATTTTTCTTAAAATAACAAGAAAAAAAGACTGAATAGTATCTGCAGTAATGCATGTGATACACTCAAGGGAGAATTCAGATCGAATGATTCTCATTGCAAGATTTCCAGTCCATTTCTTAAGGCAGCACTTATTTTTAAAATATCCCTCCCTCTCTCCACTGCCACGCTGCCGCCTGGACCATGAGCAGAGCCAGGCACCTGGTGTCCAGGGGACCCCTGTCCTCAGCGTTACTGGGTGAGCCTGCGGGAGCACATTTCTGCCCTGCTCTTCACCAGAGGCCCAAAGTCAACCCAGGCACCTGTGGTTTGGTTACTGCCAATGCTTCCGGGGCCGACCCTTTGTTTCTGCTTCCCAATATGGTGATATCATCATAGGCCTTATGAGTCTCCAAGGGAACTCCGCTGCCTTTGAGCATCTATTTTTACTATCTGCCTGGTTCTTTTCTTGCCATTCATCTAAGTAAATCTTAGTCACTCTTCAAAATCCAGGCCACTTAGAAATTATTTCAATGAAACTTCCATGATATTGGATATAAGACTTGGGTGTCACTTTGTCCACATTCACCACCACCTCCACTTAGTGCTGAAGCTGTTACATCTGGCTAAGAAGCTAGAGGGGGCGCACACTGCCGGTGTCTGTCCTGCTACCTCGTACAATGTCAGGATCTTGAAAGCAAAATAAAACATGATATGATGCTATGCAGCCATAAAGAAAGATGGAGACTTTACGTCCTTCATGTTTACATGGATGAAGCTAGAAAATGTTCTTCTTAGCAAAGTATCACAAGAATGGAAGAAAAAGTGTACACAGCCCTATTATGAAACTAATTTATAGCTTTCATATGAAAGCTATAACCTAATTATAGCCTAAGAATATGGGGAGTGGGAGGGGATGGAAGGGGGTGGATGGGTGGAGGGAGGGTGACTGAAGGGATCACCTCTGTGGATTATCTTTCAAGGGTACAAGTGAATCTTTCTTAAAGTAGAATATAAACGTCGTAGCACAATAACTAAGAAAATGACATGAAGGCTATGTTAACCAGTTTCATGAAGATATTTCAAATTGTATATGAAAACATCACACTGTACCCAATGATTGCATTAATGTACACAGCTATCATTTAATAAAAAAAATACTTAGTAAGAAGCTCTATTCATTTATTTTTTAAATAAACTTTTTTTGGAAATAATTTTAGACTTAACCAGAAAGTTGCAGAATATGTTTTTGTTTTTGTTTTTGTTTTCTGCAGTTTTGGGCTTGGGCTGGGTTTGAACCCACCACCTCTGACATGTACCTTACTCCTTTGAGCCACAGGTGCCGCCCAAGTTGTAGAATATATAGAGCTTCCACAGACCATTCCCCCAACTTCCCCTAACATTCATCCCACACAACAAGGGTACTTTTGTCCAAACCAAGAAATTCAGGTCAGGTTGTTGCCATTAACTAAACTACAGACTTGATGGACAACACCAGCTTTTCCATTCTTCGGTTCCCGACTCCAATCCAGGACACCACATTGCCTCCAGTGACTATTCTAAAACTCATTTCATCATTTTTATGTTGATAGGGACTTAGATTTTCTTAGACCTTTATTAACGCACCTTGATGGTACCTCTGTGTACACGTGGGATGTCACATTGCTGCCCAGCCGGGTCAGCCCCCTGCTGCCCGGGAGGAAGCCAATACCCCGAAACTGCAGGGTTTCCAGCAGAAAGAGAGTTTCTACATAGTGCTAAGCGGGAGATGGGAGGAGTTTCTCAAATCCACCTCCAGGAGAATTTGGAAGATGGTTTTTAAGGATAGCGTAACAGGTAGGGCATTAAGTAATTAAGTTTGCTAATTGGCTAATTTGGGGGCAAAATTACAGGGATGTGGAAATTATCTTCTCATCTTGCGTCGGCTCCTGGGGTCACGATTCCAGTGGCGACAGCTTCAGCCAGTTTCTTAGTAAGGGCCAGTGGTCTGGGCAGCTTGGCCAGGCCTGGAAGATATCTTAGAAACTACCTTTAGGGCTCTGAGAGGTGATATTTTCTACAGAGGCAAGTTAAGAATCTTTATAATCCCCAGAAGTGCATTAATGTACATAGTTACCATTCAATAAAAAAAAATAAAAATAAAATAAAATAAAATAAAGAAAGAAGAATCTTTATAACCACCAGCTGTGGTTACATTTCTTTTATTACTGGAAATACTGAGTATTTTCCTGTGTGTTAGTATCATGGGTTTTTTGTATGGATTTGTAGACATTTTATGTACATTATGTGTACACAGACACTACACTAACTTTGTTGATGATCTGCATTGCAAATACCTTTCTCTGGTTAGTGGCTTGTCTTTGTTACTTTTTAAAACAGTCTTTGGATGCACAGACGTTTTAAATGTTAATGTGGTCTAATTGATTCCTAGTCTCTTCCTTAAAGGTTTCATTTTCTATTTCTTGATATCAAAATCTTTCCCAACTCTGAAAGCACAAAAATATTCTTCTGTATTTTATTCCACAAGTCTAAAGATTTTAACTTTGTGTATTTCGGTCTTTCCTTGAGGCAGATTTCGTGTGCCATGAAATCTCGTCTTGTGAGGCTCAGGAAATCCACATTTTACATATAATGAGGAGAATGTTAGAAGGGAGGAGGGAGTGAAGGGAGCAACAATTATATAGATGTCCCAGGGGAAGCAGAATTGAGAGAGGATACCAGGAAAAAGTGAGGGCTAAGAGAACAGAGGTCTTCTCAAGGAGACCCCCAAGGACACACCTGCAAGATCCTCTCCATGGTGACTCAGCTCTTAGGAATTTGTAGAAACTGAACTTCCTGGGACCTGGAAACTGATGCTTGCTTCTGCTTCTGTAAAAGCTGGAGCTTGTTTCTCCAGCTTGATTCAAACTGATGAATGAGAAAGGTAACCAAGGGCTGGAACTTTTGACGAGAGATAAAAAGGAAAAGACTGAGCCAGTTGGGGAGTGTGGCCATTTTGAGACTCTTATCCACCACGGCTCCATTGGCTGGAATAAACAGGTATTTGGCTCATTTAAACACGGTATTTGGGTGTTCTTTCTCTCCACTGGGTCTCGTCTTCCTGCAACAGAATAATGTCTGATTCTGTCTTGTCTCTGGTTCTGTTAACTGTAAAGATGAACTTGTAATTTATTTTCAGTGTGAACTTGAATGGGCTTTAATTTTAGGTGCTAGACTTAGGTACAATTTGCATGTCCTTGCTCATGGGAGGTGACAAGGAATTTCCTTAGCAAATGGTCTCTGGGACGGCTCTTCACAGGTGCCTTTATCTTCTCTTCTGCATAAGAAATTGGGGGTGGCCCTGTAAACCAATAAAAGTATTCAAATCATGGCTTGGTGCTTGTGGCTCAAGTGGCTAAGGCACCAACCACATACACCTGAGGTGGGGGGTTTGAATCCAGCCCGGCCCGCCAAACAACAATGACAGCTGCAACCAAAAAATAGCTGGGTGTTGTGGCAGGCACCTGTAGTCCCAGCTACTTAAGAGGCAGAGGCAGGAGAATAGCTTGAGCCCAGGAGTTGGAGGTTGTTGTGAACTGTGATGCCACAGCACTCTACCCAGGGTGACAGCTTGAGGCTCTTCTCAAAAAAAAAAAAGAAAGTATTTCAAATCTTTATGCCTGTCATCCCAGCACTTGGGAGGCCGAGGCAGGTGGATTGCCAGAGCTCACAGGTTCGAGACCAGCCTGAGCCAGAGCGAGACCCCATCTCTAAAAAAATAGCCAGGCATTGTGGTGGGCACCTGTACTCCCAGCAACTTGGGAGGCTGAGGTAAGAGGATCACTTAGGCCCAAGAGTTTGAGGTTACTGTGAGCTATGATGGCACAGCACTCTATCAGGGTGACAAAGCAAGACTCTGTCTCAAAAAAAAAAAAAGGTATTCAATCAGATATTATTACATATCCTCCAACAAATGACCCAAGTGAACCTTATTCTATTACATTTGGAAGTTTCCCAAATGCTGAAGCTTGCTTCTGTAACAGGCTCCATGAACAATTTCCATTGAAAATTCCCTGTATCTTTTTTTTTTTTTTTTTTTTTTTATAATTGAGAGAGGATACCCAAGAAGGTTGAGATCTGGGAGAATAGGTCATGTCAAGGAGACCACAAGGATGCACCTGCGGTGTCCTCTCCATGGTGACTCAGCTCTTGGGAATTTGTAGACTTGACTTCCTGGAACCTGGAAATTTACAAGTTCTGTGAAATCCTGTAGTTCTGTAGGGGCTGGAATAGTATCTCTCGCTTGATTCAAACTGGCCAATGAGAAGGGTGCCTGTGGGATGGAACTTTTTGACTGTCAAGAAAAAAGGGAAAGACCAATCCAGTCTGGTAGTGCGGCCATTTGGAAATCTTCTATGCCGTGATCTCCCCGCTGGTGAATAAAGCCCGTCCTCTTATAAACGTGGTGTTTGGGTGCTCTTTCTCTCCTTTGGGCCTTGTCTTCCTGCAACATAAGCATCTCCCTTAACTATTTGACCTTTGAGTTGTTTCCCAGAAAAGGTAGATTTTCTGAAGACAAAGGAGTTGATTCTGAAGGCCCCTGGGCAAACTTTCTGATCCCAAGATTCACCATCCCTCACCACCTACCTTCAGGGCATCTGATCCCCTTGTTAGTTACACCACAACCTGCCCAAAGGCACACAACCCCGCCTTTAAAAGCCCACAATCCCCTATTGGTTGGAGAGATGGGCCTGAGGTAGCTTTTCTCATTCTCCTCATAAGAGATTGTTCATATTAAAAATTACTTTGTTCTTTGGCAATCCTGGATGTCTCAATAATTGGGTTGGATCTCTGTGTAACAAGCAACTAGACCAAGGCCAGAAACCCCCTTGCAAATTCAACAACAGCCCTGAAACTTTGATTTTCTTTTTATAATTAGTAAGTCTCTTTTTTTTAATAAATTTTTTTTTGGCGGGGGCTGGGTTTGAACCTGCCATATGGGGCAGGCGCCCTACTCCTTTGAGCCACAGGCACCTCCCAGGAAGTCTCTTATAGATCAATACAAATTTATAATTTTCTCCATAAAATCTGCACAACTATAGATGAGTTAATTTTCGATACCTTAGGTGTCATTGTTTTTAAATGTAACCTTTAAAAATTACACCTTGTAATCATTTGTTGTTGATGTATTGTAGAAATACAATTAATTTTTACACACTGAGACCTACTAATTCTATTATTCTAACAATTTGTCTTTAGTTTCTCTTGGGTTTTCTCTGTAGAAAAATCATTGCTTGAAATAAAAATTTTAGTTCTTGCTTTGTGATCTTTGAATAATTTGTGTATTTCTTCTAGAACTCTCTAATTTTTAGCTACGAGAGTCTACGTATGTCTGTGAGGGTAATCTATTAATGTTGCTGGGAAGGAAAAATAATTTTTCCCCTCAACCCCATCATCGTGCTTAGATGAGACCCCTCTAACAAAAGGCAAAGTAAGAAGAGAAAACCAAGTTTATTCGTGCTTGCAGAGCACAACATGGGGGAGAAAGTTCCATGAAAAGTAGTTCAAAGCAGACTAAAACTCTGACTTAAATAGCATCTTTAACAAAGAACAATAAATATGTAGAAAAATGCCAGTGAGAGAGAATAACCGAGAAGGGTGAGGTCTAGGAGAACAGGTCTTTTCAAAGAGACCACAAGGATACAGCTGCAGGGTCATCTCCATGGTGATTCAGCTCTTGGGAACTTGTAGACTTCACTTCCTGGAACTTGGAAATCTCCACTTCTGTGAAATCCTGTAGTGCTGTGGGGGCTGGAATAGCATCTCCCGCTTGATTCAAACTGGCCAATGAGAAAGATACCAGTGGGTGGGAACTTTTTGACTGCAGATAAAAAGGGAAAGACCAAGCCAGTTGGGGAGTGTGGCCTTTTGGAATTCTTTTAGGCTGTAAGTTCCTGGCCGGTGAATAAAGCCCTTCCTCTTATAAACATGGTGTTTGGGTGCTCTCTCTCTCCACTGGGCCTCATCTTCCTGCAATACGAGGACAAAGGAAAGTGGTTTTAGGCTTGCAAGAGTGGGAAAGTGTAGAAAGGTAATACATGAGAAGACACTGATGGAGTAAGGTTTGTCTGCAGTTGATAAACTGTCTCTGGTAGAGGAAAACTTATATCTTGTTTTTAGGCAGAAAAGGGTGGGGATAAAGAGAGATTTTCCTCCACTGAATATAGCCTTTTCATTAACTTCAACTCAAAAATAATTTTTATATCAAAGAAGTGAAAGGGCCAGACCAGCGCCATTTTGTCATTTACTGCATAAGCTCTGTTAAACCGCAGGGCCACTCCCTGCTGCCTTCCCCCACACCTGCGTGCACAGCCATTAAGCCGCTGATTGAGACACCTTAGGCAGACAGCTG
>CAUYQV010037903.1:0-12554 GCA_963574575.1 Galagoides demidoff
GCCTCCCAAGTAGCTGGGACTACAGGCGCCCACCACAACACCTGGCTGTTTTTTGGTTGTAGTTGTCATTGTTGTTGTTTGGCAGGCCCAAGCTAGATTCAAACCCGCCAGCTCCAGTGACTGAGCTACAGGCACTGAGTCTATTCACCCCTTCTTTCTGAAGCTGTCTGTTGAGTGGCTGCTATGTTCTGGGCACTGTTGCAAATGCTGGTGGATACTGCAGAAAACCAACAGACAAAATTCTATTACTTTTTAGTGGAAAGAGACAGAAAATAAACATAGCAAATAGGACAATTATGTATCATATTAGAAGGTGACAGACATATGGAAAAAATAATAAAGGGGAGATCCGGAGTGCAAGCGAGAGGTGGGTGGTCATAACTTCAGGCAGGAAGGTCAGAGAAGGCCTTACTGGGAAAATGCTGTCTGTACACATATGACGGAGGGAAAGGAAGGGTCAAGGGCATCACAGGCAGAAGGAACATCAGGGGTAAGGCCTCTGAGGCAGGAAGACAGAGACACCATGAGGCCCTCTGAGAGCAGGACCTCAGGGAGGAGGCACAGGGGAGCAGAGCACAGCTAGCCACTGTAAGGACTTAGCTTTTCCTCTGGCTGAGCTGGCTAGCCCTGGCAGAGAGGTGACATGACTTGACTTCTGTGTTCATAGGATCCCTCTGGCGGCTGGGTGGATATAAGATTGCCAGGGTAAGAACAGAAGGAGACTGCAGTTAAGAGGCTGCTGCAGCAGTTCAGAGATGAGTTTGAAGCAGGAAAGTTGAATTCAGCCCAGAAAGGGTTAACAATACCAGCAAAGGAACAACCAAGGCTGTGACTGGGGGCCAAGGTGGAGACAGAGAGGGACAGAGAGAGGTCATACTCCGGGTCCCCACCTGTGGGAGTTTGGAGGACACAGAGGAGTCCACCCATCCTGCCTTCCAGAACCGGCATGTTCTAGGCCCTTCCTCCCAGGCTCCCGACTGTCACATGGGGCTCTTGCATTAAGGCTCACTTCCTCCGAGCCATCCTCCAAGCTGCCCGCAGAGTGCTCTTCTGAACTGTACCATGGACACTCCCATTTCCTGGCACTGAGATCTTCAATGGCTCCCTTCGTCTTCAGGGCAAAGTCTGAAGACCTCCGGTTCCTTCATGATATGGCGCCACCCTTACCTTTCAGCCTCATCTCTCACTATTTTCCATCCCACACCCATATTCCAGCCATATTCAACTCCCTGTCTTTCCCCAGCCAGGCCTCAACTTTCTTTTCCTTTACTTAACCAGTGTGTGCCCCAGCTGATACGACCTCACCATTGGAGCCTTCCAGGAAGCCTTCTCAGACCTACATGCCCTTCCCAAGCTGATGAGATCACACAGAACTCGCTCAGCCTGTGGGCCAGCAACCTCATTTCTATCAAGGGCCCAGGGAAGGGCAGGGAAAGAGGAAGGTTATGGTGGCACTCAGGGTCAGAACAACCAGCGTGTGAGTCCTGAGACTTCCACCCAGGGAAGAGCAGGGAACAAGAGTGCCAGGCTGGGCTGGCCCAAGGCACAATTAATTGAGCTGTGATCCTTAGAGGCAGAACGTGGAGGGAGCTTCTACCAGTCATGGCCAACTATATTCTTAAGCAAATCACTCCCCTAGGAAGGGAATGTGGGGAAGCCCCCTGCTAATAAGCAACTACCATGTGCCAGGCACCTTACCTGCATTGCGTCACTCTGCTCTGCAGCACTGTGAGCTGGGAACCATAATCTCTACTTTTCAGACAAGGAAAATGAAGCTTAGGGAGATTAAGCTACGTGTCCGAAGTCACATAGCTAATAGCAGTGGAGCTGAAATTTGAACAGAGATCTCTCTGATGGCTTCCAACTGTGCTCTGGCAAGGCCTTGTGGTGTGGGGATTTGCCCTGGGCTTCAGCGCTAGGTAGACTTTGGACACGTTGAGGTAAGGTTGGGATGAGGCATGGAACAAAGGGTATTTTCAGGTAGAGGGAATAAAATGGTGAAGGGAGGAGGTAATCACAGATCCCTGGATTAAAAAGAAAAGTAGAGATTTATTCGTTTGTTTCTTTGTTTAAAATGGAATATGTGCTGGGAAGTAGCTGGAGTTAAGTTTAAAAAGGTTGATTAGGACCCATTCTTGAAAAAGAGCCTTGAATGCCAGGCTAAGCCAGAGGAGTTAAGGAGCAGCCCCCTCTCTTTACACCCAGAAAGCTCCCAAGCTTCTGGCCTTGGTGGAGAGGGTCACACAGAACCCAAAGGCATAAAAGAAAATAGCTTCCTACAGCTTTTGGAGGAAAAAATAATAAAACAAAATAAAACCTGCCAGACTTCGCTTGATGGTGTGTGTCTGCAAGGGAGTTTTGGAAACAGACAGGCTTGTGGATCAAAATATAATGCTCACCACTTAAATAGCTTTATTTCTCAACAGCTGCACTAAGTCCCTAAGCCTCCCAGCGCAAGGAGGAGGTAATAGCATCACTGCTCTTTGCAGAGGATGGACTCCCCAGTCTGCAAGCCTCAACTGGGCCCCAGCTCAGACACCCTGGGGAAGTGGGCCCCCACCCCCAAGAGGTGGCTCCAGAAGGGTCCACAAGGAGAGAGGGGCTACTGAGTGAGGAGTGTATCTTCTTAGATCTTGGGCCTGCCCTCATCAAGTCTCACCCTAATCCTGAATTTGGGGCCCAAATGGGACTGAGAGAAGGATTTCAAAGGGTCCCAACTGCCACCACTCTCAAGTTCATGCTGGGCTCCCACTTGCTTTGCTCTGGTCACCTTCCATATGACAGGGCTACCGCTGCAGGGCCTTATCATGCAGGAGCTGCTGAAAAGCCACCCTCCATCCTGACCCACCCTCAATACCCCACAGCCCACCTGCCAGGCTGTCTAGGTCTGTCAGCCTCCCCGGAAGGTCCGAGGGAACAACAGGCAGACATGAAACTGGATTCCCAGTGTGACTCTTCCAAGAGTCAAAAACAGAGAAATAGAAACTCTCTACCCACGGCCTCTTACGTTTCTTCTCTTGAAGACCATTTCCTTTCTTTCTCTAACAGAGAGAGCCTTCTGTCAGTCGTTTACCACGTGAACCTCCGCCAGTCAGGAGAAGCTCAACCCTGATCCGCAGGAATGGAACCAACCCAGAGTTAGGGTTAGTTCATACTACACAATCCCCCAGTAGCATAGGAGTGTATGAGTTAGGAACTGTCGCTCAGGACTCAGCAGAGCAAGACGAGGTGGGGTTGGGCACTCAAAGGACAGTCCTCTTTAATGTGTCTCCACCAAAATGAGATGACAATGCCCACTCCTTCCCAAACCTCCCAAAGAGTAATATTTGGAACACTCTCCCCCCCCACACACACACAATCTTGCAAAGTTAAACAATTCTCAAAGCCAGTATAGGCTGTAGCCTACTAGAAAGAAAATATTTTCCCAAAGGTACACAATCTGCACAGACTCCCCTGCCCATGTCAAATCCACCTCATATGTCCCCCTGTTTGCTCAAGCTAGTTGGAACTGAGTTTCTATAACTTAACAGCATTTTCAAACATTACATCTATCTGGAATCATCTAAATGGTAAAGGCACCATTTCTTGCTATGTCTCTTTGTCAGGGGTTAGGAAAGAGTTAGGTATGTCTCTTTCTCTTTGGGTAAGGAAAACTTCCCAAAAGTTTCCAGTGGGTACCTCCAGGTTTCATTGGCCAAAATAAAATCCCACACCTTTCCCCAATCAATGAGTTGAGACAGGGATGATGGTTGAAATACAATTTTCATTAGACCCATCATGCTCTCCTCTGAAGTTGGGGTGGGGTCAGAGACCCCTCAGAGCTGATGGCTGTGGGTATGTGTGTATCATGGGGCTCCCACAATCACACAGCATTCTGTTAGGAGGCATCAAAAGTAGAAAGGGTGAGCGGCGCCTGTGGCTCAGTGGGTAGGATGCCGGCCCCATATACTGAGGGTGGCAGATTCAAACCTGGCCCCAGCCAAACTGCAAGAAAAAAATAGCTGGGCGTTGTGGTGGCACCTGTAGTCCCAGCTACTCACGAGGCTGAGGTAAGAGAATCACCTAAGACCAGGAGTTGGAGATTGCTGTGAGCTGTGATGCCATTGCACTCTACTGAGAGCGATAAAATGAGACTCTGTCTCTACAAAAAAAAAAAAAAAGTAGAAAGGGTACTGGACAGGCACCCAGTGATGTGACCTGCACCATAGTCAGTGGTTACCCTGTCCAAAGCGTCCCTTAAACTTGGGCCCTATCAAATTCTTAGGCAGGAAGTTTTCTCCCATAAGTCTGTGCAAGAGTTTGGTGATAGGTAAGAAATCAACACACCCTGTCCGGAACCAACCTTCGGGTGTTAACGTCTGCCCTTCTACTCACTTTGGGAAAGGTTCTTCCGGCTGCTGTGGGGCCGACTGAAGTGAGGTGGGGCTTGAGGCAGGGACACCAGTCAGGAAGTCAGCCCAGGAGACAGCCCAGCCTAGGAATACCAAGACATGAGGCGTGAGTCACTAGGGCGTTTTTTGAGGATCAGAAGGGTGTGCTGTCAGTGGGAGAGCTCTCAGGGACTCTGCCAAACAGCTTGAAGTCCTGATCTCTTTCGTGAGGGTGGGGAGGGGACACAAGACTGAGTAAGGGTGGAGGAAGGAGGCCCTCAAATCCTCCCCTTCACTCATCCTGGTGGTGCCAGGCAGGTTGGGAAGACAGGGCCCGCTCCAGGACTGCCCCTGGTGATCCTAAATATTAAGATCCAAAAAATCAGAGGCATAATTCTGGGAAAAATAATTTTAAAGTTCTTTAAAGGATACTTATAGTTTTAAAGGAAATTCTTAGGAAACATATAAAAACATAACAGAATACTTCACAAGCCACTTTACACATAAAATAGGCAATAACAACATACATATTTTTGCAAGCAAAAACACAGAGGTACACTAATGACAGTTTGCACAAGTAGAACAATTATAAGCAGATTAACCACATTCATGAAGAAATGGACCAAAAAGATAAACATAGAAATGCATACACTATGGTCGGTAATTGTAGGTGCCCAGATTCATAACAGTGGTCACCTGACATATCACAACAACCTAAATCTTTTACGAGAGCAATCAAAAACCATAATGGGTCAACATCAAATACGCAGTCACTCAGAGCCAAGATCTCGAGAAATGTTATCTTGCACAAATGCAGATGTACAAAAAGGACATCTCTTCATTTATTGAGGAAGTGTCAGTGTTTTTACACACAAGCTCAAGGCCGACACACAAAGTCACCAGTGTGATAATGCCCTTTCATGAAGTCAAATGTGCAAAACATGTGTAAAACGAATTAGAACTCACTAGAAGTCTCCGTACAAATTGTACCTTCAGAATTGGAAAAAATGAAAAGATGGAATACATGACCTAGTGATTGGTTAAAAAAAAAAAAAAGTGCTGACAATTTAAAATAATGAAGAACAAAAATAAAAAGGAAAAACTAAAAAGAAAATTTGTCATGTGAAAAAGTATCGTACAGGGATAGATCGTGGGCAATCGCATGAAGGTAGCCCATTAGAGCCTGGCCAACTTCACTGTCATTAACTATGCAGTAGAACCTCTGTAAGCTGACCTCCCAGGGGACTGTGACAAATGATCAACATATGGAGGTGGTCAACATAAGGACCTTCCATTGAGTACATGTGCTGTGTGTCTGGTCTATGAAAATTAGGTCAACTTGAGGAGGTGGTCAACTACGGAGCTTCTACTGTATTTTGAAGTCTGGCATTATGATAAATAGCTGCTTTTTTTTTTCTTTTCAGACATAGCTCTCCTTGGAAAATATGTTCAAGTTCATTTTGTATGTGGGCATTGCTCCTTCTGAAATTTTTCTCTGATTCAATATAGGCTGACACGATCATTCCCTATTAAATTGTCACATCTTTGTGCTATGGTTCCATGTCATTTCCAGTATGTGAAAATCCATTCCATAGGCACTCATATGCAGACCACAAATTTTGTGGAAATAATATAGGTGATTGAATAGCAATACTGTTGGGCAAGTATCTTCCTATCCTACCATTCACACAATTATTTTTGAACCAGCCAGTAGCGTCAGCCTTCTTCAGGGGCTTTAATTCATTATAAGCTGCTAGAATGTCATCAGCTGGAAGGAATGCCAGTGTGGGAAAACTAGGCACGTTTCCATCATTGCCGTACCGTGCTGTCAATCCACTCATCTGAATTTTCCACCAAATGCAAATAAAGACAATGGCAAGGTAACAGTCACACCTAACATGGTGCAAGAAACATGATGTAACTATCCTGCGTACAACCCCAGATCCACTAATCCCTCCCCCAGAATTCAGCTTTCAGGATTTCAACATTTAGGATTATAGCAACCAGGACTGTCTTTTGGAATGAATGATGATCCATACCCCACTCTCCCTGTCCCCTTCAGGCTCAGGTGGAGAATTCACAGAGGTTTCAAAGTTCACAAAGCCTTTTTATAGTCTGTGTGTCTCTGATCTTTCACCACAATCCTGGATGGTAAGGAGGATATAATTTTCACTTTACAAATGAGGAAACCAGAGCTCAGAGAGATGAAGACACTTGACCAGGGTCAGCCAGCCTGCAGATGTTGAAGCCTGGGTCAGACGTCCGTCTTAGGCCCTTTATTTTTCTCCAGTGCTAGCTATGTCACCTCTCACTAAGGCGTCATCTAATCCAGGCTGCTGTCTGATACATTAATGCCTTCAACAATATCCCTGTCAAGTGATTAGCCAGCTTCTGCCTAAATACTCCCCCAGGTGTAAGCTTCACTGTCATTTCCTAAAGTAGTGAGTAAGATTCGTCTTTAGGTAGCCCTGCCAGAAAACACTAGCTAGTCAGCATCAAAATCAGCCTTCTTATAAGGCCCCTGTCTGTAAAAATGCCCTCTGCCACATCGACACCAGCCCACTTCCAGCCTCCGCTCGCTTGCCTCTAGTTTGGGGAAGTTGAACACCACTCAAGGCAATATTTTCCTTTCTTGGACATCTAGCAATTGTCGTCTCTCGGGAACCTCCCCCTCCTGGCTTTGTCCTCTGAAATCCTCCCCACACTATATCTGCTCCCTCTGCAGAGAAGATGACCATACCCCTGAGTTTAATTTGTCCTGGCTATCGCCTTAGCAGGTCACCAAGCACAGGATGCTTTGTCCTACTGGCACCTGACCTTTTCTGGCTTTCCTTTCCGGTAAGTACATGTCCCTTTCTTCCATGAACCCCACAGGAGGCCTCAGTCATGTCCACAGTAACTATTGCCATTTATTGTGTGTTCACCATGTGCCAGGCACCTTGGTAAGTGCTCTGCTTGTATTTTATCTTCAATAACCCTGCAAGGTGCTCTCCCATCTCACAGAAACAGACTGCTTATATACATGGCTGTCACTCTGGGTGAGGTGACAACTGCGGAAATCTGAGGCATGAATGTGACCAGGGACAACCCACGTTTGGTCCCCTATCAGTCCCAGGATTCCAGGCTCCAAGGAAGATGGAGCAGTTCAGAGATATATAAAATTGGTTATGTGCATAGACTTTAGGGGCAAAAGACTTGGGTTGAAATTACAGCCACTTAACCCAGCTGTGTGACCTGGGGCAAGCCACTTTGCCTCTCTGAGCTTCTGATTCTTCATGTGTAAAATGGAGCCAGTAGCATGGAGCTAGCAGGTATGGCATGCAGTGTTGCAGTAGGAACAGGGACTGCTAAACAGTGTGCATGGAACAGTGTGGCTAAGCTACAGGGGATGCTTAGCACTGTGCACAGGGCTTAGCAAGTGCACAGCAGTGGGAGCTAACACGGTACTATCACTAATATTATCATAGAGAGACCATAGGTGGGGCTGACACACACACACTTCATAGTCTTGTTCTCCCACGCTGAGCCTAATGAGACCCAGCGGCTGCCTACACCCCAACATGGCTCCCAGCAGATGCCTGAAAGCTAGGCTGGTTCCAGGTGTGCTCATGGGGGGGTCATAAGGAACCCCATGGGGCAGGGACTGCTCCTTTGAGGAGCTGGGCATCACCCACTCTTCTCTACAGAAAAGAGAGAGGGGAATGGTCAGGAAATAAAGGGTGGAGGAGAGTACGGAGATGGAAAGGATCAAGGAAAGACAGAAAATGGGAACATTTCACTCCTAAGGAAAGCATGGCATTGGGCAAGTCATTTTGTCTGCTGAGCCTCCATGCACAACTCTGTCGAATGGGGTAGCAACACCTTTCTTGCTGAATCAGGGTGCAGGCAAGTGAGGTGCCAAACATGGAAGCCCCTAGCAGTAGCCCTTGAGGAACGTCTGCTCCTGAAGAGCTTTGGCCAGCACGGCAGTCCAGAAAAATGACAGCACGCTAGTAACCACATCATGCCTACTGTTTCCCTGTCCTTGGCCAGTCCTGACAGCAAACTTTGAGAAAGATGTCATTATGCCCTCTGCAGGTGAACAAACTGACAATTAAGCAGGAAGCAGGGTCACATGCCCAGTGTCACCCAGTAAGCCAAAATGCCAGACTGGGGGCCCAGGTCTGGCAAATGCCAAATTCTGTCCCCTGAAAACAAAACTGTGGATCCCCTGTGAGCCAGGCCCTGCTTGCAGGAGCCTTTTGGAACATCTTCCATCCTAGCCCCAGGACCACCCTCACCCCTCTGGACCAATTCCCCCTGGGGACAGGGGAGGAGAATGGCACAGAAATCCAGAGCCCTGAGTTCTGTTCCTTCTCTGCTGCAAAGTGCTACACGGCCCCAGGTTATTCTTTCCCCTCCTAGTCCTCAGTTTCTCCATCTGTATAATGGGGACACTGAAAGTCAGGAAGCCAAGAGTTTTCTGACTATAAGGTGCTGAGATTGTGCTGGCAGTAGCAGGAAATCCAAGAAGGGAAACTGTCTTAAATGGGAACAGAGTATTGTGTTCCTCAATCCCTTAATAACCACTAATTAGTTAATCCCCATAGCAGTAGGGTGAGTTATCAGGTATTATTATCCCCAATTTACAAGCAGGAGGTTGAAGGACAGAGGGCCTGGCCCCAGGCTCAAGGCAGAGATGAGATCAGTGAAAGCCCAGCAGACACTACAAATTGCTTCAGGATTGGGGGCGGGGACAGCAGGGGGTGAGGGAACCACGCAGGAATGTGTCTCTAGTCCCCAGGGAGTTGAGGTCCTTCAGAGAGCATCTGAGACAGCTCTCTGTACACAGACAGATAGACTGAGGACCAGAGAAGGGGAGAGACTGGCCCCAAGTCACACAGCCAGAACTGCAAACCAGGCGTGCATAGTTCCATGGGTTCTCAGCTGAGGCTGCTCTGATGGGGGTTGGGGACATGGCTCCTATGAGCTGAGCTTCCTCTGTGGCCCTCCCTGAATTCCTAGAGAAAGCAGCCAGCTGTAAGCCCCCAGGGATTATGTGTGTACTAATGGCCTGTGACAAAGGCAGCAGGATAAGCTCCCTGCTCTGCAGACTAAACAAGGCTCAAGAAGCCAAGTCAAACAAAAGGTGAGGTTTTGTGTTGGCCCAGCTGGTGGGCTGGAAGCCACCTGCCTCTTGGGAGGCCAGGTCCTGAGCCACCTCTGAATCTCCTCTGGTGGCCTTTCTCCCTTTTGCCACTGAGGGCTGGACAGAGCATGTGCACACCACGCGTCCTCCTCCCTTCATGACCATCCCTGCTTTGTAGTACAGAATGGCCCCAAGACGGGAAACTGAGATTCAGAGCGGGGAAGGAAGACGCTGGGCCCAAGTCACATGGCAAGTCAGGGAGGAGACTAAAACCCAAGGCCTCCTGACTTCCACTCTACCAGGGGTCTACCACCCCTGATTCTTCCTTAAATTCCTGCCAGTGACAAATCAGCACCAGAACAGAGGGAAGTGTAGCACTCCAGTCCCTATCCACAGCGCTGTCCTACCTGGTATCTCACTGGAGTCCAGGGTTCGGCCCTGGCAGCAGAGAGGGCTGGGTCAAGTCCTCCTCCAGCCTTTCATAGACCCAGGCTTCGGCAACATACCTCAGTGCTCCAATCCTCAGTTTGCATATCTCTGAAAAGGGAGAAATAACAGCACCCCTCTCACAGAGTTGCTGGGATGATTACGTGTATTAATAGATGCAGGCATTCTGGCTCATGCTTAGCATAGAGTAAGCTCCTAATTCCTGCCATGGCTATTAGCAACTACAGCGCCAGCCTGCTGGATGGCTTGAGGCAAGGCCCTCCACTGTGCTAAAACTTCTCCAATGAGATGTCACTGAGATTTATTCTAAGTCCGGAGCTCTATGGTCTCCACCACTCAACCTGAATGGAGCTATGGACCTCAGGGAGGTGAGGGGAACCTGAATCACTTCCCTGCTTCCCACTATAGTCAGGACGCTTGCCTTACCTCCAGGCTTCACACACCTGCTACAGAATGTTCTGGGTGTGAGTCCACACAGCAGCCTGTCTGACTATTCCCAGAGCTGCTCAGCTGAGTCACTCCATGTGACTGCAGATTATGAGACCTTGGGCCTGGAAGAGCTGGGGAGAATTTTGAGAACCTCCCTTTCATGCTTCCCTTCTCTGGCAGTGCTGCTCCTAAGGGTTTGGGGGGACAAATCCCCCTGGCTTATTTCAGGTATGAACAGCTGGAGACACAAGCATCCCCGTGCCTCCAAAGGACTTAGAAGTCAGTCTCCAGTGACTCCCGGGTCATGCGTCAAAGGGGTCTTCACCATGGCCTTAATTTTGTAGGAATTGTTCTGGTCATTTCTGAATGTAGCTCTCTTTCTATACTGTAGAGCTCACTGCTGAAAAATTTGGTTTCGGGCCTGGTGCCATTTCTCACTTCTTGCCTCTTAGTTACCAACACGAGCAAGAAGAGATCTGCCTCATGGGGATTAAGGTGACACTATTCTTCACCAGCTAAGGAGGTGCAACAGGACGTGTGAGGAGATGACTTGCCAGTCCCTGCTTACCTGTCTGTGTGTCAAGTTTAAGCCCCTGGAGGGTTATGTGTAATACTGTTCAGGAATCTTAAAAAATAGAGACCCTGTTGCTGGGATTACAGGGTGTGGAGACATTCTCGCCTTTCACACTGAGGCTTCGGATGGCTGCCAGCCCTGCTCAGTCTTGCCAGTTGCTGAGCTATTATACTTTGCACAGAAGTGATTTACTTTAATGTATTTAGAATCACCAGAGGTGCCTTATCTTTAGAGTACATTCTGCAGTTGACCAGTATGAAGTCCGAGGGATGTTTCAGGCACGAGTGTAGCTGGGGTGATGTTGGGTCAGTGTTAAAAGTCTCTGCTCCTCCAGGTACTTGCTGTGTGACCTTAGGCAGGGTGTATTCCCTCTCTAGGCCTCCATTTCCTAACCTTGTACCCAAACATAATAACCTCCAGCCATGTCTATTGTTTATGAGTAGGTGAACTCCTGAAATGTATATTGTGGGTACAAATTCAAGGGCTTATCATTGTCTTCTGAAAGAGAAAAGAAAAAAAAAATTTAAACATGCTTAGAGCAATGGCTTCCAAACATCAGTCCCCAGTGAAAATGTTAGTGTAAGACTGTCAGATGACTAATATTGGGAAGACCTGACTGGTTTTTACTCTATGTTTATTTCTTTCCTAATTGTTTTCTTTTTTAGCTGTTAAAATATCTTTCTTTTATAAGATGATGGTTGACCTTAGTTTTTGATGGTTTGTAAATTTCTTTGTTTCTCTCGACTTGGAAAATAAAATATTTGACATTTCATGAAGATTTTCCCCACTTTAACTTCAGATTTTGACCAGTCTAAAAGTCTGAGAGCCACTGGCTTAGAAGATTAAGATTATGCCTATTAAACTGGTTTTATTGGCTGTGAAGTGATTAAGTAGTAACATCCCAGAACTTCTGTAATCATGTGATTGTTACTCCCTCCACTCAGATGCTAATCAGAAAGCACCTCCTAAAAGTAAATTTTTAGGAAAACTACAGTGGCAACATAGTGTGGTGATTAAGAGCATGGACTCTGGAGTCTTGCCACCTGGATTCAAAATCTGATTCTGCAATTTACTAGCTATTAACCTAAGTGGACCTTAGTTTCCTTGTCTAGAAGGTGGGGAATACTAATATCATCTACTTCATGGAGCTATTGTTTTGAGGTTAAACCATACCAAGAGTGAAACACTTAGAACAGGGTTGGCACGTAGTAAATATTCAATACATACTATCTTATAATAACTATGTTATTGTTATAGGCATTTGCATTTTAATAAAATAACAAGCTCATCTCCCAGTCTAGCTATATTCCATCTTGATAAAAGGAAGTTGTAACTGCAATATCAAAAGAACTCTCTATAATCTCAGAAAATAACTCCCAGAAAAAAGAAGTAGCAAAAATAGGCTCGGCACCTGTGGCTCAATCGGTTAAGGCGCCAGCCACGTACACCTAAGGTGGCGGGTTCGAATCCCCAGCCCGGGCCTGCCAAACAACAATGATGGCTGCAACCAAAAAATGGCCAGGCGTTGTGGCGGGCGCCTGTGGTCACAGCTACTTGGGAGGTTGAGACAGGAGACTCGCTTGAGCCCAGAAGTTGGAGGTTGCTC